>JAQZBX010003905.1:0-29717 GCA_029593785.1 Cabassous unicinctus
ATATAAATAAATATATATATATATATTCATCTGCCGGTGCATGTAGGTGCCATATTATAATATTATATATATATAAAGCATAATATATGTATGTAAATATTAAAAGATTTTTTATAGGAATTGGCTCACTGTGACTGTGGGGATTGACAAGTCTGAATTCTGTAGGGCAGGCTGCAAATGGGGAACTCTGCTCAAGGTGATGATGAATTTACCAGCAGCTACCTGTTTGGAGCACAGATGGAGACTCTTCTTTCTGAAATCATCAGTTCTCTCTTTTAAGGCCTTCAACTGATTAGATGAGGAAACCTCTGTCATTGATTGTAGATGTAATCAGCCATAGATGCAATCATCTGACTAATGATTTAAATCCATGAAATACCCTCACAGTAACAGTCAAGCCAGTGCTTGCTTGACCAGACACTGGACACCATAGCCTAGTCAAGTTGATACGTGGAATTAACCATCATGACTCTAATCCCAGAAGTATCAGCCCAAAGGCTAGATGGAGTATGACATCTGCAAACCAAAAGAAAGTGCAGATGGGGATTAACAATTCACTATGCAGAGTACCAGGAGTCCACGAGTTAGCTTGGCTCTGTTCTATTGCCACAGACAGTAAATGTTCACCTCTCTTTGTGGTGACAACAGGGAGGCAGAGTGGATGAGACTGGCAAGATACTGTGAAGTATCTGCACCTATGGAGGCTACATAAGTCAGATTTTATTTGTATATGGGCAGCACAGAGAATGGTAGAGGGAGGTAGAGGGCCAAGGTAGGCTGAAGTATAATTTCCCAGGATGATTGTGGTGCGTATTTTAACTGCAGAAGAAAATTTTCAAGTGGATTTTCATTACCACACATCAATACCCAAAACTGTTTCTGCATCTCTATCTTTGTTTCTCTGCCTCTCTCTACAAATAAATTCAGTAAATATCATGTGAAACTGGTCATGAATTACTCTGCCAGGAGAGATTAAATATGTCATTGCATCGATTCTCTTAAGTAGCTACCTGGCTCACCTCTGTGTTCAAGAAAGAGGTCAGGAGAAGGAAAATACCCCACAATCAAGCCCATTCATCATCTTTCAGGTGGAGGGAACCAAGGGCAAATATGGGTGTTGGATCCATAAAATCTTCTGTGTCTTATTATTTAATCATTATTTATTGAAAGTGAACTACTGATTCATCCATTCATTCGACAAGGCAACAAAAATTATTGATTGCCTAGCAAATTAAAATGAGAATATAAGAATGCTTAACTCTATATCATTCCTTAAACAAATGTATAAATGGTTGGGGATGTAAGACATTCACACAAAGAACTGTAATACTGTGAAAGGAATTATTATTGTCAGAGAGGAAGTTCAAAATATTATAGGTGTTCAAAGATTGTATGTAGAACTTGGGTAACAGAAACACATTTAAAAAGTTGAATTTGAGGTGAGCCCCCAAAATTGCAGACAGTTTTGAAATGTCACATTGGAAGAGGAAAGCCATTCCTGATGTGTACTGTAAACAATGATGGAGCAGCAGCAAAGCACAAAATTGAAGAATTGAAAAGTGATGTTTGAAGATTATGGTATGAGTTGATGATGGCTGATATTTCAATTCTCTGGCAGGCAGAATTATTGAGGGAAGATCATTCAAAGTTTTGAATACTGCCAGTTTATTTTATTTAGAAGACAGAGGTAGGACTTAAAGAAATCAGAACACCATGGGGAGACCAATATGGTGATATTGATGAGGAGGGATGGAAAGCAGGATTCTAGATAATGAATTATTCCATGAAAGGTGGACAGGCGACAGGTGAACAAGGACTGGAAAAGGGAATGGAAATGGAGGGACAAATGACATAAGTATTGGCAAAGGTGAGTCATAAGTCCTTGGCAATAGTTGAACATGTGAGGTGTGAGTTATAGAAGAGAGTTAAAAATGATCTCGAAATTTCAGTTTGGGTAGAAGGGAAGCTAGAAATGTGATTGTTATGAAACAGGGAAATCTAGAAGAAGTATTTTCCAGTAGGAGTGAAAAATGATGGTTTGTGAAAGGGGACAAACTTTAAAGATAAGGATTTATGGATATTTCCTACAGAAGTGATGATAGGTTATTCTAAGATTAAATCCATTATGTACCAAGGAAGACCAAGATGTAGAGAAGTTAAAGGACAATTAATAAATCCAACTTATGACCCCTGAGCAAAATGTTTCTAAAATGAAAATAATTTTATTCATAGAGGATATAGACATGGAAACTATTAAAGACACAGATCTTGTATCTCAGCAAAACACCTACTTGAATTGCCACCTTTGATTTCAATACTGAATACTGGGTGTGCTCTGAACTTAGATATGGTCTTGGATAGTGTTAGTTGTTCAGTTCTATTTGTGGTTTCATTTAAATGTTTCCATTTGTCTGCTTGTAAGTGCAAATGTGCTAGAGAAATATTAACAACCTCCCATGCTTTTGCTTTCAGTAATTTATCACTTATTTAAGTAGTCACAGGAAATAGTAATTTCAGTTTTCTCCACAGGAAAAAAATGTAAAGTAAATAAATTAGTGTTTGTTCCCCAGGGATTATAGATGATATTCTTCTATCTTATAGAACATTCCTGTTATAAAAAGAGATTTAGATTTAATTTGTCTCCCAAAGAACAGCAATATTAGGGTACTGGACAAATCTGACTTGGAGGTGTCCCTTCGTGGCTGTTCAATAAAATAGTAAAATTAAAGAAATTAATACCAATTTGGATACGAATGTGATTACTCCCTGGGGTAGGGGTAGGCACCCTTTCTGCAGAATCACCCTCAGAAATTAGCCCAAGCTGGTTGTCCTATTTTTACCAGCCAATAACAACAAGAATCGAGAGAATAGAGTTGCCCCCAAATTTGCTGCCCAAGGACCAGTCTTCTTGGAGAGAAGCTTCCAGTATTGTGCTTTTGTCATTCTGGCCAGAAGGAAAGTAAGGCGTCAGCTTTTTCCCCAGATGCCACATATAAGAGCTTTGCCTTCTTAAGTTTTCCTTGAGTTTTAGCTATCCAAATCTACAAAGCAGTTGTCCTTTCTATGTATGCTCTTTTTAATTAAAATGAAAGTGAGATTTTTAAAAGACACAAATAAGTACATTTGAATAAACAGGAAAGCTGAGTCAAAGAACTAATTATACCTTGACACTTGCATTCTGTACTGCAAGGCAGAGCTTAGAGTCTCTGCACTGATTTCCTATGCTCCCTCTTTTAAAGAAGAAAAAAACAAAACAAAACTTCTACACCACCTCATCTATCTGCTTTTGGTTGATGGCTCCCAAGCCATGCCTCCC
The DNA here is from genome assembly GCA_029593785.1 of Cabassous unicinctus. Taxonomy (NCBI): domain Eukaryota; kingdom Metazoa; phylum Chordata; class Mammalia; order Cingulata; family Chlamyphoridae; genus Cabassous; species Cabassous unicinctus. The sequence goes on from JAQZBX010003905.1 coordinate 3,317, forward strand.
AACCCCATACTCTCATCCTTGAGCCCCAGGTTCATATATTTGGATCCCTATAGGACAATCCTACTCAAATTCAACTTGTTTAATGCTAAATGCAATTTCATCTCTCCTCTCCAAGTTATTATTGCTCCAAATTCCCTAGTTTCCTAGCTTAGCTCATTGAACTTATCATTATCTTCTTTTTTTTTTCTTCTTGCAAGTAGTTAAAAATTACATCATGTTACTCATACCTTTTCTTTGACTTTACTTGTCTAACATTTACTCCCATTGCCCGTTTGAAAATTTCTGGCTTCTAGCCAAGCTTGGCCTTTTCTTCTTTCCTAAGTGCCATGTTCATTTTTGTTTCCATGTTATACCTATGCTGTTCCCATGCCTGGTGCCAACATTTATTTCGTTACAAAGTAATATATACTATACTTTCTTCTGGTCTCAACTTTTACATGATGCTCTGCCTTACAAAAGCCTTTTATTTCTGATTTCATAAGGCACAGTCAGCCTGAATTTTACAACCTGGCCCATAGGCATAGGGCATTCTTTTGTCTCTTAATCTGTTCATATCAAATTAGAAGATATTTATTAAGCATCTTCCTGTTTAGGTTACCAGGTTAGATGCTGTGGTCAAAGGAGCCCTTTGAGCTGCTTCAGGTATAGGGCAAGGCATACCCAAGTGACTGTAAATTGAATCAGGTAAAATAAATGCCATGAGAGGCTTGCAAATTTGTCATCTGGTCATTCCAGTTACACTAGGAACTCTTGGGAGAACGAGCCGGACTTCTCATTCTCTTGTACCTCTCATTGCACACGTGGAATTAGGTGTGCTGTAGATGTGTAGTCCTTAGCAGATAGTTGGCATATCCTCACAGGTAGCACGTGTGCTGAATGCATGCTACGTACCACTGCTTTACGTACGTTCTCCATAATCCTCACAGCCTTGTGAGGAAGACATTATTAATCCCATTTCCAGATGAAGAATCTCACTCAGAGAAGTTTTGTAACGCCACGTGCCTATGCTCACACAGCCAGAAATCGACAGAGCCAGGGTTTGTGTCCAGAGTTAGCTAAAAGGCCTGTGCACTCGCTATTCCCTACTCATTACTGCCCCACTTATGGAAAAGGAATGCTTGTGAAATCAGCTCGGACCATTCCACAGATAACAATCCAGAGAGGTAAACGGTGCTTATTTATAAATGGTGTTAGAGATAGAAAGTGTTCTTCTACACTTTCTGTCCCAATTCTACCTTTGTCTTGTCAATTGTATACATGACCTACTTAAAGGATATGAATAAATCAGCCACTCTTAGCTTAAGGAAGGGGAAACCAGTTGGCTTTGAGTCTGTAGGAAGCTGGCTTTTATTGGTATCCATTCCAGTTCTCGTCTATACACCGAGTCATTAAGAAGCATATCCTCCTTTGCATGCACAGGGCTTCACCTGCAATGCCCCATTACTGCTAATGGGCCATTTTCTTTCCATCACCCCAAGGATCAAAAGGAGAAGCTGCATCTTTGATGAAGTGGTAATGGTACACCAGACTCAGGCCACTTAAGGGTTTCCTTTGTTCTCTTCATATGGCAATCCGCTGAGGGACTTTAGACCACTATCTACTATATGAAGAGTGGATAAAGACATACTAAGTGGTGGTGCTAAGTGCAGCTGCAGTAATTAAACTGAGAATGAGTCCCCTATTTAGAAACTCAGACTCACCCACCTTGGTATGCTTGAAGCTTGTATTCTGCACTGCTTTAATTGATATTTTCCACTCTTCAGTGATGCAGGGGAAAGATCACTTCTCTTCAATAAGCTTTAAAAAGTTATTCAGGTAAGCAAATTTGCTAATAGGAAAAATAGAAATAGTGATAGGAAGTAGGGAAAGGAAGGAAGGAAGTATATTATAGAATTCGCTCTCTCCCCATGTGTTGCCTTACCGTTCTTGTTTCTTGCTTTGGTTCTTTCTCTACTGGGACCTCAATCCATCAGCTAACTGACAGTATTTATTGAGTGCCTGCTGTACTTAGAACCCAATACTAGGCACAGTGGGAGAATATAAATAAATTAAAGGCACTCTCTCTCTCCTTTAGGAGGTTACAATCAGGAAGAGGATGATCGGTTATCAACTATATAGCATTCCATATTTAACTTTAAGTAGTAACTTCTACATCTATAAAGCCTGAAGTGCTGCCAAGAATTTCTTCATTCAACTTCCTACTGTTCTCTAATACTATGTTAATTAGACCTGGAGAAAAGCTGAAATTTCCTTTAAAAACTTAGTTTAACAAATGAATGTAGGGAGCATTTCCTTGCATTGATAATTGACATATAGTAGTATAAATCTCAGCCCACAAACTCAGATATGCATGAAAGGCAACTCTATTTTTCTGTAACTCAACTTGATTTCTATTTTCAGCATTGATTCCTTGAATTAGTAAAAATATAATCTCAAGCAATTTTACTTCCCTTCTTTTCCTGGGGCAATGTCTAAATTATGGGAGGAGGGGTTACATTGTACCAATCTTTTGTGAGGTAGCAGGAGGTAGCATGGGAGCTATTCTCTAGTATTCTATATTCACAACTCAGGTTCCACTGAATTGCCACCTAACATCCTTCATTCTTTATGCATGGCCCCTTCTGGTCAGTCTCTTTTTGTGCTCTTTCTGTGACACTCTGGGAATTGTTCTGTTGCCATCACTCTACAGTAGAGTCTGGAAAGTTCTGTGAGGCTGTCTAAGCTCCTAGTTGTCTAAATCTACCATGAAGCCATTTCATCTCAGGAATCTCACTGCTGCCCTTGGGTTCTCCTGAGGAAATGAGCACAGATCTTCTTTGTTCTGTCTCCTAAATCTATCAGGTTTTGACACCAACCAGAGCTCAGACCTAAATCAAAACATTATTTCTCTCTGGAACTCACCAATGACTATGTTTGCATTGCTTTCCCTCTAACTTTCTCTCCTGCTTGCCCATATGGGTGAAGGAAAATTTACTCTTCTGACTATATGTTCTGTCTCTTTCATACCTCAGAGTGTGTTGGCTTTTAATACTCAAATGCATAATTGTATTTCTTACCTGATTATCTGATTTCTTAACCATATTGCTCTTTGAGACACTAAAACACAATGGCTTATAATTTAAATGAGAGAAAAGATTAAGGAGACAATGGAAATATGGAGAAAAATTAATTTTTCAAAAATATTTTTCCATCTCAGAATAAAAAATGCTATGTTTCAATGTTAAGGTTGATGATTAGTAGTCAATAGTTGTTTCTTTTTATTTAAGAGGTGGGGGAAACAAAAACATGCCATGCTTTAAATACAGATTATATAGTATCAGTATCATCCTAGTACAAATCTTAGTAGGCCCAGGGACCTGAGTCTCTCCTCTTATAGATAAATGACTTTGAGCAAGCCACCAGATATCTCTGTATCTTAATGTAGTCATCAACACAATTCAGGAATGTTTGATCTGGGGTATGATTTTACTCTGCTTACAAGCTAATAAGTTAGATTATTACTGATGAGTGCTGGCAGAAGATACAAGATTCCTGGGTCAGAGACCAAGAACTTTATTACTCATGGCTTAACAAACCACATGAACCTCAGCATCTGTGTCAGTTCTCCTTGACCCCAAATCCCCAAAGAGCAATACAGAGGGGCCCAGATGGGCATTAAGAATGTAGGGGGTTTATGTCACAACTGAAGATTACTGAGTTGGGGAGTCTGCAGTTTTATAGCAAGCAGTAAACAAGCCTGTTCTTTTCACTTGGAGAGAAGCATTACCTCATCCCTCAAGATTGCTCACTGAAAATAGAACCCTGAGGTTTGCCCGGGGTATAGAGAGGGCGGGGCACTGCATTTTTGGCAACACAGCAAGAACGAGTAGGAATGTTCAGTGCCCATGGTGGATTGTCTCTCCCAACAAGTAGTTGAGGTCGATATTCTTAAATTATAGCATTCCAATCAAGAGACCAAGTTTCTGGTCCTAACTTTATCCCACATTCACTGGGTACCCTTTGGCAAATCATCCAGCCCCATATGAATCTCCGTTCCCTGCTTCATAAAATGGGGGTAACTCATACGGTGGTTTAGACACTCAAGAATGAGAAAAATATCTGCCCAGAATTAGATAAAGGTGAGAGATTATGAAAGCATCTGTGAGGTTTTAAAAGTATTATACCAATATTTCATAACTGTCAGTCCTTGGCCTAGTGTTTTTATCAGTGTCTGGTGATGCACGAAGGGGAAAAGGTGCCATGTGACATGAAGTCAGATGGAATTGTTAATGTGAATAAAGAAAATTCAAATGACAAATGTTGGAGAAGAAAGGAGCTAAAAAGCTCCTATTACCAGAACTTGTAAATCGGAATGATGTATTATGGAGTTTTGAGGTTTCCCTCTTTCTGCCCTGCATCAAGTAAAGTCTTTGCTAGAGTTAATTGGTCGTGTCTACTGAATGCCATCCATATATGGCGAATAACCTGGAATAGAAAAAGAAACAGAAGCTAACATGGATTGCAATCATGCTTTTTTAAGGTAGTGAACTATGAAGTTAGGAATTCCCAAACGTAGAGACATGAAGATGACCAAGCAGAGCAAAATGTTCCATTAGAAACTGCAATAAAATAGAAAAATAAATTGATGACTTGTTAACAAATGCCAGAGTAAACATAGAGAATTGAAAGTGGTGCTGTAAAAGAGAACATAAAGGAGTAACTTTACCTAGAACAGAAGTCCTTGAAAGAAGCCATCATCTTCAGGTATATTCAAATTGCTATGGGAGGGAGTTAGTAAATAGGATATGTACAAGCAAGGATAATGAGCTTAAGCATAACACAAAAGGTGACTTTAGACACTAGAGAGAACTTACTGAGCTGCTGACTCACTGAAAGACCCAGAGTTCTCTAAGCAGAAGGTAGATTCATACTAATAATTCCTATTGACTGAGTGTCTGCTATATATTTTCACACTGTGATGGGTGCTTCCCATATTTTATCTCATTAAATTCTCACAGCAGCCCTATGGGATAGCTTTTACTGTTCCCATTTTAAAAATGAGTATACTAATGATCAAAGGAACTGAACAATACGCTCAAGCCACAGAGTTGGTAAGTAACTGCGCTTGGATTTTAATGCAGGAGAAAGCGACTACGTGGCCTGTGTACTTTCCACGTGTCCACACTGTATCATACTCCTTTAATTCTCTGTGAAAACAACCTCTAGGAAAATCTTCTAGTGCTTAAGCCATTATTCAAACACTTCTATTGTTTTGTTCCTTTGGGAAAATATGCAATTATAAATTTATTTCTTTATTGATTTCATAAAAGATAAACCTCAGTGTTATTTTTCACTTGCCCTGTGTGTTTAAAACCAATGACACGTTACTTTTTTGACATAGACTTTGATCTTCCCACAGGTGACTTGTACATAGGAGGAGTGGCTAAAGAAACGTACAAATCCTTGCCGAAACTAGTCCACGCCAAAGAGGGCTTTCAAGGCTGCTTGGCATCGGTTGATTTAAATGGACGGCTTCCAGACCTCATCTCAGATGCTCTTTTCTGCAATGGACAGATTGAGAGAGGATGTGAAGGTACTGGATCTTTGTTGTCACACACTAAATAATTCTAATTCCACCCTATAAATGAAAACAAATCTCACAAGCTGACGAAATTAATTTCTGTCAACTGGTCAAACCTCCATTTAGGGCTTGTTCAGGTTTTTAACTTTTCCTCCAGTAAACCTTAAATTTCCCTGGCTTTGTTTGCAAGCCTACACTAACGCTTAAGTAAAATGGGAGCTGTATTTATGGATCCTGTTATTTTCTGCTTCTTTACATTCAATGGTTCACCTGATTAGTATGTTAAGCAGTTTCACAATCTGTGCTTTATAGAATTAAGTAGATGGTATTCAGAAAAATATATTTACTCCAGCGAGTATTAATCAACTCAAGCCCATTTTTTGAAATCTCCATTCATTGGCCTATAACAAGAGAACACCCCACTCTTGAGTCACGATTTGTGTCTACCTGACAACAAGAGTAACTCCTGTATATTAGGTTTGTTTTAGCAAAAATAGGTTTCCTGTATTATCTAAGGATAATATTCTGTATTTCAGAAATGTGCTCAAGTATCTTCCTATTCTTTTGTGTTCTCTATCACACTAACATCTGTAAGAGTACTTTTTGATTGCTACTTTCATTTTAGATAATTTTCACTTCAGCACCTCAGATTATTTGAGCCAATTCTCCCTCCATAAATGTAATTTAATCACATTATCCTGAATTTTGTGGTTCTTTATGTGTTGCTGCTTCTCCTTTAATGTTGAACACAGTTTTGACTATTTTGTAAATTTTAGATTCATAAGGAAATTTCATGTGGGAGAAGAAGAAAGAAATGTGAAATCCTACCCCCAAAAGCTTATGAATCGTATATTCTCAACCAAAATGATGCCATTAGATTTAGCAATTACCTTCATACATGGAACACAAAATATTTGAGAATTCATTTTTTTCCCCCTCTGCATCATATGTCCCTGAAAAGTTAGGTGAAACTCAAATTGTGTTTCAATCATGATAAGGTTATTTAAAGGAAGGATTTGTTGAATTCTTTTTTAACGTTATCACCATATTTATCTTCTTTATTTCAATTTTTGGTATGACAAACTTTAATCAAATAAAAAAACAAAAAAACACCCAAAAAACTGCGTGATTTTTCCCTTTACCAATTTAAAAAAGGAAACAAAATTGTTAAGTGAGTAAATTCTCTGTAGCAGATGGCTAGGAGAACATGGAACATAACTTTGGTTCTTGGAGGTGATATAATTAATGAGAATATGTACAATTTTTTTTTAAGTATAACAAACTCTTCAGGAAAATGTTTTTCAAAAATAGACCTTTCTGGCAGTTGCTTGATAGGTGACTTCTTATCCACAAGATAGAAAGCAAGGCAGAGACCCACATGCACACAAGCCCCTAGCAGCCTGTGCTAATGTGGTGTCAGTGAGTGGGGGGAAGGGAAGACTAATAGGAGGGAGATGTCCTGACAAAGGATGTTTGCAGTAATGATATTTTGTGTTGTTTTCCAACATAATCTAGCGAGCAGTTTGCACTGATTACACATCCTCTCGGGAGGCCTTAAACTATTTGAACATTTTAAAACATTTAGTAGATGGTGGCCTTCGTTCTTTCCTTTCTTTATCTGGGATGATTTAAATACCTGAGCTTTAATAATTCACATCCTCATTTACCGCCTTTTCCTTTATTCTTAGAATTTTACAGTGTTCCTGCCTTTCTGCCCTGATGCTGCCCTGATACTTTCCTGATTCTTTATTTCCAATACCAAGGTTGACAACTTTTAATTTATGATTATTTCTATCCTGTATGGTTCCTAGGAATAATCTTTTAGATGTAGCTGTTACAGGCGAAATTGATGAGATTCACATGCTTTTTAGGATTAGTGATCAAATTCTGGATACTGGATAAATGCTATCTCTAAAGATGGTTGTTCCTAATCATACTGGAATTACTTAACTTGCATTTTAATACAGTATAGTGTATGTTTGGCATACCCAAATCATACCTTGCCAAGATTTCTCATCATTCCTGCTCAACAAAGCCCAAAAAACTCTAAGCCAAAAAGTTGTTGGTCCTCCCTTGGTAAAGACTTGCTGGCTAATGTCAGTGAATAATAATAACAGATTTTATTAAAAAAAAAAACAAAAAAACACACGTCTCAGGGAGCCCATGTAGCTCAGTGGTTCAGCACCTGCTTCGCGTGTATGAAGTCCCGTACTCAATCCCCAGGACCTCCTAAAAAACTCACACATACAAAAACAAACAATCAAAAAACACCATATCTTAGCTAGGGGAGGGGACTTATCCTGTCCCAGTCCCTTTAGATTCAGATTTCTCAAACTTTAGCTTCTAGGAATCACCTGGAGAATTGTTAAAGCCCAAATTGTTGAGTCCCAGGCCCATTGTTTCTGATTCAGTAAGTCTGGGTTGGGACCAGAGAATTTGCATTTTTAACAAGTTCCCAGGTAATGCTGCTGGTTTAGGGAATCACACTTTGAGAACTACTGCTTTGGATGCCGTTTACCTGCTTGTATATGAAAAACAGAGATTGGTAATCAACCAATAATCAATTATTAATCAAATAAGCTCAATAAGTGAATCAAGATAATTTCCCTAAATTAGCTTGTAAAGTTGGTGAAAAAATTTTTAAATCAGACACACTTGGCACAGACTTATAACATTCAGCTGTGGAACTGCTTCATAAGCTGCAGAAATGCTTTCCTATCTAATTATGAAAGCTACCATTGTTTTAGCACAAGTGAACAATAAATATACACATGCTATCCCCTTTAATCCCCTAAACTCTGTAAATTAGCTATGACTGCCTTTGCTTTTTTGATTCATAAAACAAGCCTCAGGGATGTGAAAGGACTTGGCTGAGGTCACACAGTTCTACATGAATGATGATGTCAGTTTCTAACCCAGGTTTGCTTTACTAGAGAGCTCAGGCATCTAACCACTTCCTCTAGTTCTTTGGTTTCAGAGATTGTAGTTTTGCCTTCATTGTTCTTTCTTTTTCAGATATATCCTTATCTTTAATAAAAATAAAAATGCAAATGCCCCTTGTAGTTCATTCCTAATTTTACTCAGTGATAAAACAAAAGGAACATTATGTAACTAAAAGGAAAAAGAAATTCAGGGCTCTGTCTTGTACATTGCCTCCCAAAGTTTAAATACTCTTCTAGAAGGCTAGTACTCTGAAAAATATATTTGCCAGACATAGGCATGCATGCTCTTGTAATACCTGAATATAAAAAAACTGTTGTGATAATGAAAAAATAAAATAAAACATGTCTTTAAGCTCACAAAGAGGCCTGTCAAGTTCTCTGAGTTGCTTTCCTATAATATGGGTGGATTCATTTTTTCAGGATCACAGTTTTACTATTTTTAGAGTTGAATGTTATTTATCTGTTGCATTTCTGAAAATTTTTGCAAAACAAAAACCTGGGTCTTCAGTTCTTATGGCTGCTCCTTCCTTCTCAGTGCAGGTGAGGGACCTGGGGAAAGAGCCGTTCACTTAAACAGTACCTGATCCGAACGTGACTTGCACTCCTCCCAGCTCCTTTGCTCAGCCCAGGGAGGAATGTGCTAAGGGATGTAGCTCTAAGAAGTTTCATTCTTATTAAACACTGATTATTTTCAGTCTCCAATTAATGGCATGGATAAAGATCAGTAGACCGCTTACCTCCTGCAGATTGGAACTACAACAGAAGCTAAGCAATTTAATGGTACTTAGTTCTTTTATGTGAACTAAGGTCCACAAAATCTGGTCCTCTAGGATCCTCTTCGGTAAAATAATAACTATTACTATTTTGTCTTTGTTGTTGTTATGCCGATTATTATATTAATTAGTATTTCCAATATTAAGGTTTCTGAATTTGTGGAAATTCACATGCTTTGGGATAAATTCTCTTTATCTATGAAGAATGTCTTTACTGAGAAAATACGTAATAGAAATGTGATTGTAAGGAGCGTGTTTAAAAAGCCATTTTGCAAACACATCCATTTATACACAGATAAGCTAATTACATATAATTCCAATTTATTCACTAAACAGGCACCTCAAAGACACTCACTGTAATAGCATCTAATTAGGCTGGTATCTATTTTTATATTTTCATAAAGCCTCTAAAATTGTGTTTACTAGAAAATATCTTTAATTTATACTCTAAAGCTATTTAAATGCACTGTATTCTCTTTTCTTCTTTACCTAAGGTAGTCCTGCAATAATCATTCACAGGGCACTTTATATGAGTTGAAGACAATTATGAAGGTATATAAAACAGAGAAATAGCTCTGGAATCCTTGTGCATATATACCCAATCTGGTAAAAGCAAGGATAAGCACTCCACATTAAAGTCTTGTAAAGGAATTTTCTTTACAAGGGGTTATACTGGAGTTTGTTTTTTCCATCTTCTATTTCCTCTTTCATCGAAATGATATGTAAGCTTTGATAGTTTGGTCTTCACCCTAAAGTCCAGCTGTTGGCAGTGAATGGCTAGCGTTACAGTGTTAAGCCTTAATTACAACAACAAGATAAAAGTTCTAGTGGGAAAAAATGGAAAGGGATGATTGGCCGGTCAGTGACCATAAGATACACTGTATCTGCACATGACAAATTCTGCTGCATGCGCCCAAAAAGCAACAGTCAGTTTGGTAGTGCAGTCATGTCTATCCAAGAGAGGGACTGATACAAAAGCTCTTTTAATTGCCTTTATTACATGTCAGCAGTGCAAATAACCATTTTATATATATATATATACACGCCCACATATATATATAGTAAAATACTAGTAAATTACTGCTTTCTCATTTTTGGCTTGTCTAAAGTTTATGGCTGTTAGTATTAATTTGTTTGCTCTACATAGCATTTCTCTCCCCCTTTATAGCTGCATGCTTTTTGAATCTGAACCTTCTTCTGTGTTTGCCCCCATTTCAGTATTGCTTACTAACATTTAATATATTTTGCTTTTTTTTTTATTTTGCTGACAAAGTTGCATTGATGAAAGCTGACTTGCAAGGTAGATAGCCCCGTGTGTATAAAACAAGACTGAAACCCCATAATACACAGTGGACACCCAAAAATAACATTTTTAAAATATTTTTGCAGTAACTGTTATTTGGGTTCAGATTTCATTTTTTTCCCCCTTCGTGAACATTGTGTAAGAAACCTCATTTTGTAGCCTAGTTTACATAAAGGCTTTCAGTCTTGAATATGTTTGTATAGTGATTGCCTTTAGTGCTTTGATCATACTTTTTTTAGTTCTTTGTTTTTCAGTGTTCTAGTTATGATTCTTTAGAAATAGACTAGCATTCTTTTTACTTGTGTGTTAAATGGGGGCATGTCATTAATATGGAGTTTTTCACTTTATGTTTAATTGCATGAGATTGTTAAAGCATGTGAATTGATACTTGCCAACATACCTATCCAAAACACCAGTAATCATACCTTTATCCATTGTTTGTGCAAGGAAACTTCTGGAACTTCTGGGACATTTTTGCATAACTCCTCAGTTATTTTCAATTTCATGAATTTATAATCTCCATGTCTCATGGTGTCTCTATTCATTGGTCGGAAGTTAAGGAGATCCATGCTTTTCCTAAAATCCAAATGGTGAGGGAGGATTATTGATGCTGGAATGAGATCACCTGCTACCATGATCGTACTATAGAAGCTCCGTGCTTGCTTTTCCTATTGGTCGGTTTACTTTATGATTATGATGAATTTTATCCTATATTTGAAACTTCAGAAATCCTTCCTATTACAGCTTCTCTGTTCCTAATTCAGGCGTGTGAACTAGAACTTTCAAAACTAGTTTGGTCTTGTTATTTGAGGTGTTGGCAACTACTATATGTGAACTAGCTCATATACAAGACACTTTTGATTTTTTTTAAAGAACCCAAGTTTCTTTTGGATTGTTTTGCAGGGCCCAGCACAACCTGCCAAGAGGACTCGTGTTCCAATCAAGGTGTGTGCTTGCAGCAGTGGGATGGCTTCAGCTGCGATTGTAGCATGACCTCCTTCAGTGGGCCCCTCTGCAATGACCGTAAGTACCTCTCCACGCCCAGACTGATTGTCGTCGTTGCTTCTAGTTACTGTTTGATATCCAGAGTCTAAAACTGGGAGTCCTCTTATCATGTGAAAGTTCAACCGTTATAACCAGGAGAATTTGTTGTTTCTACAGAAAGGAAATTTTTGAAGTCTCTAATCCTTAATCAAAGATATCAATAGCTAAATGCTGTGTTGAGGGTGATTCTTTGGTTTTCAACTATTTGTTGTAATTTTTTATTACTTACGGTCACTTTGTTGACAGAATGTTTTCACTCCTAAATATGAAAATTTTCCCCTAGATTTTTAAAGACCCTTCATATTGTTTGTTATTAAGTACTATTTAATTTCATAACATTGTTTCTTGAAAGCTGTCATGTTAGTGAACAATGACAGGTCTCAATATGTTTTTCTCTCTTTCTACATCTCTTTAATCCCATCCTGCCTTTCACCTTAAAAACCATGTGTTTAAACTTTGTCCTTCAAGTGCTCTCCTTATATTTTAGCCACTAGTATTTTTTTCCTTTCAGTTTCACACAAAAAAACAAGCATGGCAATAAAACACAGCATTTACTTTATATCATGGCTTATCTGCTAATGCATAATCTATATGATAGTAGCAAGGATTTTGAGAAGGAATTAACTGGTATATAGGATGAAGCTCTGTTTCTTAACTTTCAAACAGATCTTGCTTTACAGCACTTCATCAAAATGAGAAAAACATTTCTTACACACCATTGCTTTCTGCTACTTTGAGAGAGTACTCCTGACAAAGCCTCCTGGTTGTAAAATAGAGTACATGCCTTATATCGTAAATGCAGTAACATTTAAGAAAAGCTCTAGGATGGTAGGCTCTGGGATGTGATGATTGAAGGTTTAGGCCTCACAGCAGAAGTTGGGCTTGAGTGTGGATTAAAGAAAGACTAGAGTTTGTTCATTTTGACCTTTGTCTATTTGTGACTCTGTTCATGTAAGTAGATATGTTTATCATAGAACTTAGGGTCAAACTGAAATATTACATTGAACTAAATTTTTGCAGCCTAGCAATATAGTACAATTCACCAAATCTTTTCAGACCCTGTCCAAAAAACTTAATATAAAAAAAGTGACCTGATACAAAATAAAATTGTACTTGGAAGAGGCCTTTAATATCATGCCACTGTACATGGAGAAATATTTGGTCTTCATCCTACCAGTCACAACAAACTTGAAACAGTCAATGTGTATTCAAACCATCACATATTCATAAGTGCTGTATTTCTGCAAATCAAATCATACTCTAAAAACAATAACCCCTTTTGGGTTGAAATAACCTTACATAAAGTCTCAATAAATACTTGTATGTACATAAAGCAAATTTTAAAGCTTTATATATACACTTTCAATAAAGATATGTTTATATTTATATAGATATGTATATGTATATATATGTATATACCAAAGTAACTTCCTGTATTTGCTCCACCCCATAGAAAATGACATAGAAAATGAAATCACATAAATTTATTTTTAAGGATAACCAGAAGATTGAAAATTTGTTATGATTTTATTATGACAAGTTTTTAATCTTGAATATGATTCTGACAGATGTATGACTATGTGTGGTAGCTGAGAGAGCTTTCTTGTATGAAAATGTTTTTCATTTTGCTGAAAAACTTTCTCTGCCAAACTTTGCTTAATATAGTTTCCATGTTTTGCAAAACATTTACCGTTTGATTGTGTCAGACTGTGAATCCTCGTATACCAGTCAAGTATGAAGAATATAATTTTCTGTGTGTATTTGTTAGACATTACCTGAGGGAACATTAAGATCCAACCTTAAGTATCTTGCTGTCTTCAGTTCATTTTTACAGAAAATTATTTGAGTGCTGCTCTTGGGTGATAGAAACAGTGATGTCAATGATAAGGCTATTGGTTATTTTCTTGTAAATAAGGTAAATGTCATTCAATAAATGTGTCTCCTGCTATACCTCTTGAACAAATCAGCATTAAAATTACTTTGGAGGGTTCTCAAAATGTATGCATTTTGATTAAATCATTACGTCTTTGTGAGTTTTCTGGAAATGTGAAATGGTTTATTGGTTCATACGTTGAGTTTTGGTGGTGAGGACATGTAGTTATGAATCAATATTTAAAAACAAATCTTATTCTCAGATGAACCATAATTTGTAGAAAGTACAATAGTAACTGTTACTTTGAAGACATGCACTTAGTAAGGCAATAGAAGTAGCATGCCAAATTTTCTGCAATTTTTAAATTGATCAAAATATTTTTTTTTTCTATTAGTTGCACAAATATAATTAGTGTGATTCCTGGGATTTTAACAAACTCCTTTTCTGTATAGAAGTTGACTTTTTTTTTTTACTAAAACTATTTAGAACACTTCATTACCTCATTTCTTAGTGGAATTATCATTCCTAGCTTTGGTATTTATCCATAAATTCTGTGCCTGCAGCCTCTCAACTGCATAGAAAACAAAAGAGAACTTTTTAAAAGGAGAGAGAACACATTACAAATGAGAGCCCCTCCCCAAAATAAACCTTCTAAATGTTACCTTTCTGCCAAGCTTCATACGGTGGATTAGAATAACTAGCAAATTTTATTTATGTTAGCATGGAGATATAATTAACAGTGGGAAGATGGGAATACTTGTTCATGTGATGTTGGATAAATCATATTAATTAACTAACTTAAAGGAATCCTTCAAAAAAAAGTGGCACTTCTAAAGCAATACCAAAGGCTATTTTTAAAGAAATGCATGGTGTAACCCTTCCTTTTCTGAAAAATTGCCTTCTGAATGATCTGCTCGTTGACAAAAACAACTACTCTGCGTGTGTGGTCTAGTGTATTCAATTCCACAATACCTCTTGCACGTCAGTACCCTGTTTTTCAGCTTCCCAGTATCTTTGGACTAGCTCATTTGTAGAAATACCTCAGTTGAATCTCCCACTTTCTGTTCTAGTTTAAGTGTCACCAGTTCCTCCTGATTCCCTTATCCCAGGGGTTTCTAACCTTTTTTGTTTCACGGACCCCTTTGCCAGTCAGGTGAAAACCATGGCCCCTTACTAAGTCCACACTATACTGTGTATTATTTAATAAATATATCACACCCACACCAACTTGTCCCCACAAGAATAATGTTTTGAATTTCAATTCAAGCTCACAGACCCCTGGTTAAGAACCCCTGCCTTAAACAGAAGTGATAGTTTTCCTCCTCTAATCTCTTGTAGAACCTTTTTTATACTATTTTATCAGCCACCACTTTCTACTTTATAGTTACTTACGTTTGGTGTATGTTTCTATAAGTCTACTTGCTTCCATTGCCTTGCACAGCATGCTGCATGTCATAAGTGGTAATAGTGACTCAATATATCAATATTGAATGGCTGCATGATCCTTGCTTAAGGATTTCTGGTGTCTTCTCAGTGGCAACCAATATCTTCCAAATTCATCCATTTGGAGTTCATAAATTTCCATGGTCTGATCCCAGCCTTCATTTCCAGACATATCTATTGTAGAAACTTGTCCATATGGCATGATGCTGCCAATTAGCTTACTCACGGTTTTCTAAGCAATGTTAAAATTTCCAATTTCCTCACCATTGCTTGTACTAATTTCTCCACCTAGGGAATAAACTCATTCCACCTGGAATGCATTCCCTTTTACTCTCTCTGCTTGTAAAAACATAATGTCCTTTTCTATCTCTACTTAAAAAGTTTCCTTCCGTGGAAACTTTTGGTCCTCTGACCTGGACATTACTTTTCCCCTCTTCTGAAATTCTAGCGCAACAGTATATTGCACTTAGCACATAATGTGCATTAGGCTGTGGCTATTTGTGAATTTTCTCTTGGATGAAACCAATTATTGAGCTCTTGCTATGTGCCAGGTCTGTGCTAAGAGTTTATATTCATTATATAAAATATTCATATCACCTATTCATGCTTTATCACGTGTGCTTTCATGCACATGTGTTCAGACACACACATACACACATATCACCAAACCATTGTGCTATGCAGTACTCCTTTTCTGCTTTCATTCTGTGGTCCAGAATAAGTGTAACCATATTAGCTAGTGCAGTGTCAGGTTGGAGAAGATGAATATGGCTATGATCACATGGAAAATAGGGAACATAATAACATTGTCACATTACATTAGTATAGAAATGTTGTGTGCCAAATTACAGTTCAGCTTCAACAGCGTCTGTTACCGTTAAGGGAATGATATATCATAGTGCTGTTATTTTTGTGCAATAGCTTAGAAGGGTGTGGACATTTTTTTGAGAATTCTAAACTTTGCCAAGAGAAAATCTTTCTGGTAAGAATTTATTATCTCTTTTGTGTGCAAATTTTAAATGTTCACTGAAACAAATATGGAATACATTTGACTGTGACTTGTTACCATGACATTTAAAATATATTCAGCTGTGTTTCTCATCTTCTTTTGTTGTTTGAAAAGACAATCCAATGTCCATTGTCTGAACGTCAATATCAGAGCCACTGGAAGTGAATCATAACATATATGATAATACCTGGATCCAAGGAACGTTATTTGTCTCCCGTTTAGAGCTGCCAGTAATTTTAAGCTGTGAGCTGATTTGCTGGTGATGCCATTTAGGGCTGAATAAATTTAGCAATTGGTAGTGTCCACAACTCGATCCTCCTTGTGAGTTTGATGAATCCCATTGACCCTGAATTATTCCAGCATTTCTAAATGGCAGCCCTTAAGTTGTTTGAGGCCTTCATAAGCAACACTTATTGATAACGCCTTAGGAAAAATATCTGTGGGAGAAACATAAGACACACTTGTCTTAGGTTAAACCACAAAGGATTAAAATATTGTTCATACTGAGACAGAAAATCATAATATATGATAGAGAAATGCATTCCATAATTTAAATGCTGTCTTCCACTATTTTATGCAAGTCTATCTCTATTCTTCTTGTTGTTAATAGACAACATAAAAGTAGATGCACAAAAGGAAACATTGGTCTTTTCCTATTGTGGTTGGGTAGCTAAATGATAGTGTTAAGCTGTATCTAATTAGAAAACTTAAGGGGGAGTAAAACTCTCTGAAACAGTGGGGTAGAATGGAGTGTTGCTATGTTGTGATTATGGAGATCAGTCCCGTGCATTGTTCTAGCAGCTGGATGATCCAGAACTCTAAGTAACCTTTTTCCCTATGTAAATGCTTCCAATTTGGGCCCCAGAAGTCAAGAAGGAACACTTTCCTTTACCTATAGATTTCCCTGCTAATTTCTCTTGCTTGCTTAAAGACTCTGATTGTCTGGCCATTGACTTGGCTCTTATGTTAGCTCTCTTCATCACTGGTCTTATGTAAATGTGGAGGAGGCCTCGGATGTTTGCATTACTTTAGTAATACTGTACTGCCATACCCTACCAGAGCCCAGGTAGGCTGGGACTCCTCTTGAGAGAAGCTTTGGCCAATCACTTCGGTTAAGCATCCTTAAGGGATTGAAATTGTTCCTATTCTTTCCAGATGCTATTTCAAAGGGATCTATGATTACAATCTCTGTCTGGATAATCTTCTTTCTGTGTGAGTGTGTTATGTTCACTTTGGCTTCCAGCCACAGCAACCCAGCAGGTGCAGAATCCACATTAGGGTGCCTAATGCAAGGTGGCAATTTTTGCAACTTGAAGTCTTTGAGTTTACTTCTCCTTTTTGAATCGAATTTCCTTCAACAAAAGTGACACACTGAAAGCCCTTGTGAACAAAATGAAGATTAATTATGATGAATCCTCAGAGTCTGATATAATATTAAGTATAAACCGTAAATAACTTATTCATTTATTACTCAAGATATATAAAGAGAGTGAAAAGTTAAATACATCTCCCACTTTATAGAATCAAATTATCATGGGTATTTTTTAAAGTTCTATGAGATTAAAAATAATTAAGCTTTGACTTTATGAAATGGATGTTTTATTTTTTAAAAATTTAATTGTGAGTGGGTTTGGAAGGGTGTGCTTGGAAGGCACAGGTTTATATGCTGTGTTGCTCTGGATATATGTGGCTAGTGTATAAGAAGGACTACAAAACATTTTCATATAGAGCACATCAAGATATCTTCATGCTCGTCACAGTATTACCATGTATTGTATGCATGTTCTCTACATTTTATAAACTTTTCCTTTTTAGTCTTCAAAAAACTCTTATTTTTAAATTTTAAATGAGAATATTGAGGTATGGATTAAATAGCTTGTCTGCACTGAAATGACTAGTAAATTGGACAAACAATTTGATTTTAGGTCCATCTACCTTCAAGTCCATGTTCTCCAAATAGATTGAATGTCAGTGTTGCTGAAATTCCCCAGCTGCAAAATTTGCTAGAGAAGTTAGTAGGGAGTAGAATTTAACATTGTATAATTTTTCCCTTCCTCTTCTGACTCTTGATACTTAGATTTAATTTTAAGCATTATGTTGCATGAAACATATTCCTCCCTCAAACACTCAGTTGCCACTTCCAAAGATGAGTTAAGAATTCAGTCAGCTGTCTAAAGCATACTGTGATTAACTTCCAGTTTTGATACAAAAAGGTACTGATTATGAAAGAGATATGGGAATTTTCTTTGATTTTTCCTTGACAGCCTTTCTGAGATTCTCAAAAATAATAATTTACTATTCGTTAATGAAATCAGGCAAAATATTTCCCAAGGCTCTTTTGCCTTAACAGATTCACGATGTGTAGTATGGGAAATGAGCAGCTAAGATTCAGAATTGTTCTGGCCGATGATGTGCACCAATTGTTTCATTATGCTGCCTCCATCTAAGTTTTCTTTCTATACATTTGTTGAGGCAGGGAAAACATGAAATCAGAGGTTCGCAGCATGCTCTTTGAGGGTCTTTGGCAGATACATGGGGGAACCACAAGAGAATATGTGAAGCCCAAGGCATGAAAAATTACTACGATATTAATCGTAAAGACCAAGGGCGCCTCATATTTGTAGGGAAAGGAAAGAAAGCTCCGGGGAAATGTATAGAGTCCAGAAAAAGGTCAAGATAAAAATAATGTTGTGCTTGGATTAAAGAATAATTCAAGTCATAAAGAAAAAAAATGTTTCTGTGAAGAAAATGTACTTATCCAGTCATATTTTTTCCTTCCCTGAACAAAGCATTCTGTATCTTTAATGATATTTATTGTAGTGAATAAAAACTGTAGGGTTCTTCTATGGGGAGGAGTCATGGTCTCCTCCCAGCACTGTGCATTGGTACCTCTCTGGTAGCATCCTACAGCAGCATGATTCCAATGACAGTCTATTAGCACTGGCTAATATGGCGTATTTTAATGACCCTAATGGTCTAAATTCACATTTCTCAGAAAATGGCAGGTAGAGCATGAGATTTAATCTCCCCAGGATTTGGTGAGACAGGAGGGAAGTACAAAGGTGTTTCTTAACTTGAAATGATTTCAGAATGGAACAAGTTTCATAAAAGGATGAGCTGATATAGACGGATGTTCAAGGAAAATGGGTCGCGAACAAAGAGAAGGCTGCATTTGACAGAGACAGTGGAAACTGTGCTTGTGTAGGTGTGAACGCTTCTTATAAATATATAACATGACCCTTTAGGGAGAGAAACAGATGGAATATGTAGTGAAAAAGAAAGAATACATTTCTTGGTTTCTTCGCTTGAGTGATACATTGTATATTTTCATATTTGGCACCTCTCCTGTTTGGAAGCTTCCAAGGCCTCATCTGGATCCCAGCAGCTTAGAGCAAAGCTGACATTGTGAGTGGTGCTGGATAAAAGCAGTCCATTGGATTTGTTTGCAGAGCTTCTCTAGGTCATGGCATGGTATGTCACTTCCTCGGTGGTCACTTGAATGTCCTACTGGAAGAGGTCCAGAGCCTGGGCTCTGCAGCCTCGCAAGCATTGCACAGAATAAGACAGTGTGACTGACATCATGGGGTCCATCTTTAAGGGCATAAATTATGAATCTGCTCTCCTAGGTCCTATTCAGGGCAAGTGTTCCATTTTACCAAATTAAAAACATAAAAGTGTGAGAGAAATACCATTTCCTCTCTGCCGCAGGAGGCATCACAGAAGTAATTAAACTGGATTTTGGTGTGTCAGGCACATTTCTTTTATTGACAGTGACAGTAATTCTGAAAATCAAAACCTGGGAGCTTCTTCAGTATTGTTGTAGTGTTAAAGATAAAAATCTAAGGTTCTTAAAATTAAATCTTGTGAAACTAAAATTGATCTTTGGAGCGCAGTATGAGAGGCTGCTGCCGAGTCTTGGAGGCAACTTCTTTTCTGAAACTCAAAGCCTGCAGGCTATATGATTATTATCATGCTAACTTTGTTTTAGCTTAGTCTCTGAAAACCGTACCAGTGTAATAAATCTCCAGTACTAGCTATAATTTATGGGTTTAGGATCACCAGAAAAATCTTCTCTCTACCACCTGAATAATTCCATTTCTAACGTTGTCAAAAGGTTTAGTTGAAACTCATTTATCTGACATTCTGGCATTTTTCCAACTAACATTTAAGATTTCCCCCAATCTTGCTAATCAAACTTAACTCTACAGTAAGCTTTATTCCTTAAATGCTTTCTGGCATTTGCTTTTAGGTACAGACCTGTATAGAGGCACACTAGTCTAGTCACTGAATGTGCTCTGCTCAACAACTACCCATCTGGGTAGTTCGCCTCCTCCTCTCCTTCCGCTTTCCATAGGAATATTTAGCCCGTGGCAATGACCCAGCTCAAACCAAGACCAAACAGAATAGAATGGTCTTTGGTTAGTGGGTGATTTCTTCCTCTTCTGAGTCCCTGAGCATTTACTGTCTGCAGTTGTCTTTTTATGTGTGTATGCGTTTATTTCCTAACTCTATTGTATGACCCATTCTTCTATTTTTAGCATTATTTCTCACAGTGTCTGGCACATATTAAACATTCTGTAATACTTGAAGAGTGGTGTCTTGAAGCCTCCATTAATTAACTCATTTTTTTACTTTCATCATTGCCTATCTCTGCAGTTCCTTTATGGAAATAAATGCATACTATATACACATACCTAAATACATATTATATATACCATTTGGCATAATACTTTATATATTGCTTAATCACATATACATTTTTCATGATCTACATTACTGCTTGTAAAGAACTGTGTGGAATCAGAGACTTAGGAGGAAGGAAGTTTGAGTAAAGGTGAGTGGGGAGAGAGTGGTGGTGTGTGTGTGTGTGTGTGTGTGTGTATGTGTGCAGGCAGGCATGCACAGACACACCATGGGAGATGGATTTAGGAAAGTCATTTTCTATTTTCTTCTAATTCTACTGAAGGCCTGCTTTGTATATAATCTCATTAAATTTGACAAATGCTGAGACGTTTAGTTGTTTCAAGATAACTATATTGTGTTCACTTTTTTCATTAATTAGCTGATTTGCAGGCATAGTCACATGATTGTGAAATGCTACGCTGCTTATTTGATCTTTTTTTATCTACTCTTTAAGCTTTTGGAATATCAGGGTATTTTTCCAGCAATAACATCAACTCTCCAGGGAAAATGATACAATTCCTCTTATAATAACACATCACTTGTGTGACCTGCTTTAGTCTATCAGTGTCCTTGAAGACTTCTCTAAATGATTTTTCCTACTGCAACAGCTATGGAAGAGTCACATATCTATTTGGTGTTATATAGACTGAATTCAAAATATTCTTGGTGTTTTCCTTTCCATATTAAATTGAAAAAGCATTTGAATATACAATTCTTACAGGAGCCAAGAAGGCACATTTTACCCAGTTGCTTTGGTTTAGTGTTTTAGGAGTATTTACTTAAAATCAGCTTAGTAAGACTATGAGTATCCTCTATCTCCTAGTCTACCTAACCCACAATTTGTCCACCAAGTCAATGCTGACATTTTCAGAAATACAACTTTGCTTTGTGGTTGGAGGGGTTGAGAAATAAGTTTACAAAATAAATTCCAAGAATACTAGAATTTGTCTACCTGAATAAAAAATGAGGTAATTAAATGAAGGGGTTGGACCAGATCAAAAGTTCTCAAAATGTGGATCCTGGATCCCCAGAGTCAGCCTCACCTGGGACCTGGGACTTGTTAGAAATGCAAATTCTCAGGCCTTACCCCAGACCTCCTGAACCAGAAACTGTCAGAGTAAGACCCAGGAACCTGTATTTTAAGAGCCAGCAGATAATTCTAATGCTGAAGTTTGAGAACTACTAGACTATATGATCTCTAAAGTCATTTTCTTAGTTCTATGCTTTCCAGGTAAGTAAAGGCTTTATTCTTTATTTAATGGAATAAAAGAAATTCTGCCTAAAGAATGTCTATAAGTAAATCATGACTAGATTCATGTGAAGGTTTCATTATAATCTTGTGTATTTTATCTATAATGATTTTAAAGAAATAACACAAATTTTCAGTTTGATTATCAGCATCTTCAGTTGACTGGCAATCTTGAGGATGTTTGGAGAGCTCCAGTTCACACTACTCATGCTATGAAAAGTCTAGTTCAAGACAAACATTTCCTTGCAGTAAGAGAATGGCCAAATCCAAGTGTACATCCCTCTATTCTTATTCTTTTGGGTTCTTCAGAATAAAATTTGGATAATTTGTATAGATTGGGAAATAAAGCATCATTTTTGACTGTACAAGAATTTTAACCGAGAAGACACTTGAGCAATTAATATGAGATACTATAATCTTCATATGGCATCCTTTTACGTTGCCTAGGATGTTCTCCGTATTGCTGAAGAAATAGGATTCCAGTGTACTAGCAGCTCCCCAGACACAATTCCCCTTCTCGTTGGCAGTTATCCCATATCTAGTAATATCTTGACGTTTCCTTAATTTTTTTCATCACATAGGATCCATATGCAAAAAATTTCTTTAGCTGGGATCCCTGTATGTGACCTTGAGCAAGTCATGTAAGCTCTGTGGGCCTCAGTTTCCTCATTATAAAATGAGAGAGTTGGTTTGTCTTGTCTTTAGGGTTCCTAGAGCTTGAAGGGTCTGTGATTCATTGTCACTATATTATTTCTCTTCTTTTCCCTCAACTCCCAGGCCTATTTTTACTCATATTTAAGGCTCTTCTAGGACACAGCCTACAGCTTAGTCACACCACACTAATCTTAAGCTATATTTTAGTCAAAGACCTTTCCTGCCAAGTCCTATAAAAAGGAAAAACTTGGAAAAAGAAATCAGATTAATGGGATATCTTCCTGTTTATGGAATGGAAGTTTTGAATTAATCCTGTATCCTGCTGTTTGTTTCTTTCATGTCCATATAGCTATTTATTTATAGTCCCTTTCAGATATCTGTTTATGTCAAATTTAAGTAAAAAATGAATTTACTTGTATATGCTTAATTAATTCGTATAGGCATCATGACTGTGTGCTTGTTTTGCTAAATGCTAAATGTAATCATTATTGGTTCTTAAATGCGTTTGGGTCATAAAAATAGTAATATAATTAGGGGTGGATAATTGTTAATATTAGCAGGAATACTACTACTAATTGAGCCTCTACTGCTTATGTGCTAGGTTGGTTGGTTTTTATAAATCTTAAAATATTTGTTCTCATAACACCCTTTTAATAATTCTTTAATAAGAAGAATTGTGCTATCCATTTTACCAAAATTGTATTTGAGGTGAAGAAGTATGCCTGGGTTCCCTTTATAATAAGAATTAGAACTCAGGCTTGACTCACTTCAAATTACATGATCTGCCATCCATAGACCACATCATACATTTTTTCAGTATCAAATAAATAGCCAAATTAAGAGGATTCAAATGTCTTAGAACACATACAGGATGAATTAATATATGTAAATTTCTTCAACATAAGACATTACAAAAATGAGGAAGAACTTATACAGAGCAAGTATAGTCCTATTTTCCCTTCTGTAACACTCATCTGCACCTGAATCCCATACTTTTACATATTGATGCAAGTGACCAACACACCTAATGAAACTTTACAACCAATGTATCTTTCAGAGGATGGGCAAAATTTAGAGATGATTCTTTTATGAAGTTTAATATGAAACATTTTGAATTACACAGGAAAATACATGTTTCCTCTATTTAAGAGTGTAAATTTAGGATGTTGATGAAAAAATTCCATGGGATTTTAAGTATGTGGTTTTTCCTAGCTTGCAGGTTTCTAGTATATAGTATTAGTTTTGTAAGGGGGAAATGATCATCTCTGCCAGTAAGGCTAATTTTCATTGAAGTTTTCTATTTTGTCTGTAATTCTTACACTTCTGACCAGATAATTTCCTTTTGCTAGAAATGACTATGATATAATTTTAGTGAATTCTGTCTCTCTGGCTGATACTTGGCCTGCGTAGGAGTTTTTAATATCTCTACTTTGGGCCTAAAACACTGCTGGTGGGAAATGAGGAACAATGTGAAGCATCCCTCCACATTTCGGGGTCACTCTGGAATAAAGAGAAAGGCCTCACCCGTAGGATTCCCCTATGGATTAGGAAAATGGGAGATGAACATATTTATGTGGTGAATTATCTGAATCTGAGACTGTTATTAGTTGAGCATTTACCGTGTACAAAATACTGTGAGAAATAATGGGTTTCGGCCCCACGGCAGTTTTCATTTTAGTTGGGGAAATGATTCCTAAGACCCAGGGGAGTAGGCAGTTTTGTCTGTCTTGTTCCATGACAAATCTCCATTGCTTACAACGGAGCCGGGTGCTTGGTAGCTACTCAATAAATATTTATGGAATGAATAAAATATATTCTTAATAAGATAATTAGCAATTTAAAGTGCTCATTGTGTGGTACAAGCAATCAGGGCGAGTGAATTGAGAAGAGAGCGCGCTGGGTAAGTGGACGTGGTAGAAGTGAGGTGGACCTTAATTGGGTAGAGAGAAGCAGGGAGGACATTCTGTACAAGAGAGACAGTGTGAACAAAGGCAGATCGCTACCAAAAGTGTTTGCAGAGCCAATTCCATCCATTGAACACCTTCTATGATGTAGTTGTTCTGCCAGGCTCGGTGGGGACAGAAATAAACAAGGGGGAAGCCGCAGGTGCAGTGAAAAGAGCACAGACTTTGGAGACAAGTAGATTCGAAATTGCGTGCTGACTGCCACATGGTACCTGGGTGGCCATAGCCAACTTGATTAATTTATCTTAAGGCTTGGCTTCTCCATCTTTAAAATGGACAAGATTAGAGATCTTCAGGATTGTTTTGAGAATTAAAGGTAATGTATGGTGAGATCCTTTTTGTACACAAAACCTGGTACACGGTAGGCATCCTATAACTGGCATCGTCATGCAGCCCTTGCCTTTGTTTGAAAGGAGCGCATAGACGAGCCAAAATGCCTGACACATGTAGAGACCAATTTAAGTAGTGCTTTAATGTATTGCTTTTCAAAGTGTGGTCTGAGGACCAGCAGCCTTAGCAGCACCTGCAAACTAGTTAGAGATGCAAACTTACAGCCATTCCTTCCCCCACCTTCTGAATCAGAATCTGGATGTAACAAGATCCCAGGTGATTCATGGGCACATGAAAGTGTTTGAAGCACTGCTTTAATAGAAGCATATAACTAGGGCAGAGCAAGCAGTGACTAACTCTACTTAAGAAACAGGGAGGAAAGTGAAATTTAGACGAATTCAGAGAGAAATATTATATACTTGTGGATTCATTTATTTGGTAAACTGGGATTCCTAATTAGAAACATTCTGTATAATTCACCTCCTTGACCTCACCATTTTCACTTCACATTGACTTTGGATAATCTCCAGTGATTTAGCAGTCTAAATGCATGCCAAGGCAACAGTTTTATCCAAATGAGGCCAATTTCTGCTTCTTGCTTCTATTCATTGGTAGTAATAAGCTCTAAAATGTAGGATTTACTGTGAACCTGTCAGTAAGAGGTCTGATTTCACCAGCCATCTCGGAATGCAGGCATTTCACTCGACCGTCTAGCTTAACCAGAAAGGTCTTGCTTGGCAGACGCTGCCTCTTTCTAGAGCAGTAAAATGGGATAACGTAAGAATCAGTCATTTGGTGCTCAGGAAAAAAAAATAAAGACCCAGCTTTCCATAGGTTGTCCCTGAAGGCTTCTCTGGTTTTACACTCATTCTCTTCTTAATGTAGGAAATGCTTCTAGTTTATGTGGAGCCACTTGGTTCAGTACACTGAGTTGGCAGGTGGCTCCAATCCTGTAATTATGATCTTGATTGTCGGCTGCCAAAGCACAAAAGAAAACGGTAGTAATCCACTCCGGTGCTCTTTAGTGAATTGTTGCATATGCTTTTTGGTGTATCACCACACATAAATCTTACAGTAGCAATAAAACTATTAGGGTAGTAAAAGAGATGCATTTTAATTTTTGTAAAATGTGTCATAAAATTCAATTAACTGCACTTTCCCAAATAGCAGTTTGCTCTGGGAAGCCCAGAGTTTCCTAATCTGAAATTACATGCTCCTTTCGCTTTTCCTGGTGACCTCCATTAATGCTTTAATCATTACGCCCACCTGTCATCTTGCCACGTTATCTTCCGGGGCCTTTGTTTCCTTCTTTCTGTGTTATCCTGCCTTTTCCACCTGCAGCTTTGTAGCTGCACTTTCAACACAATGCAGGTGTTTTTGTTTGTTTGTTTGCTTTTTTATTTCCTTCCTCTTTCATTAATTGGAGAGAGAAAGGGGTGTGACTATCATAAGTAATCCCCACAGATTTAGGCAATGCATTACCCAGGAGTGGAGGAAAATGTTCTCTGGTGCCGTATCTACAACTAATGAGGAATGGGCAGAGAGGCCTTATTTATTAACTACAAGAAAATCTG
>JAQZBX010003905.1:29817-63002 GCA_029593785.1 Cabassous unicinctus
CATTAATTGGAGAGAGAAAGGGGCGTGACTATCATAAGTAATCCCCACAGATTTAGGCAATGCATTACCCAGGAGTGGAGGAAAACGTTCTCTGGTGCCGTATCTACAACTAATGAGGAATGGGCAGAGAGGCCTTATTTATTAACTACAAGAAAATCTGACGAAGCCCCACTTTGCTAATCTATAAATGTGAATAATCCTCCCATATTTTAGATTGTTTACCGTCTCCTCAAAAGTAGTTTAATAGCTTAGACCAGAGAAAGGTCTCTTGGTGTTCAGATTTTATTACTTTCACCGACTGAAGTGCAGTACATTTCCTAGTATAATTACACCCCAGTTGTCACAATAAATGAACATAGTATGTTTTATGATACACTTTACTTGCTTATTATCAAGTTTGTTCACACATCTCTCAGACTTAATAACCCATGGGGGGCTTCCCTCATCGTTGGTGAATGGAAATTAGTGAAGTTCTCCATCTCATTTGTAGTGAGATTTTTATTTCAGTTGTAAAAATCCATAAGGAGAATAGATGATAGATTTAGGGAATTAAAAAATATTTATCTGTAGCTGTGTAATATTCCTCTACTCACTGTGTGACTTTTCTAAATCTCACATCTAATCTCCTAGCACCCACAAAGGTGAATATTATCTAAATGCATTTTAATAGAAACCAAATGACTGTTTCTACTTATTTTTTAAAACAAAGAAATTCCTGAGAGTAAACAGAGCTCTCTTTTGAGATATGTCTTTGTATTTGATTTCAGGTTGACCAATCCCAGGCCAGGGATTCTCTCTAAATTCATGGTAGGACCAGGACAAATACCTGAATTTCCATTTAGTTTAATTAGTTTGGGATCAAAAGATAAGAATTCAGCCTTATTTAGCATGCAAAATTGACGGATTCTCCAGTTTGTTTGCTGCATGACAGTTGCAAACTTTATCAAAGAGATCTAAAATGTAGCATATCATTAAAGGGATAGTGTCATTCATTAGGAGGATAAAGAAATTGCATGCCCTCGGTGGTATTATATTAAGTTTTTGTAAATATGCAGGGCATTTTCCCTTAAATCTGACAAGGCACAGCCACTTAGGCTAGACCATAAAACTGGTACTTAGCTTCCAACTTTTTGGCAGGTTTTTTCCTGATTATAAAACTATGTAGACTTGTAGAACAGTGAGAAAATGTAGATTAAATGAAAGACAAAATAAAATTGCCATACTTTTACAACTAGGCTTTCAAAAAGAATTTACTAAATATTTGCTGTGTACTGCCAGCATGTGGCTTGATGAAGGTCGCCCTTTTCTTTTCTTTTCCTTTCTTTTCTTTGTTAATTCACACAGAGTCATATGTGCTGCAGTGAGCAATACCAGATGGTAAATAATCAAGAGCAATATAATATAATGCAATATAAATCCTGTGGGCTTTATGAGTGAGGAAAAACTTAAACTAGGCCTTGAAACTCATATAAGATTTTCTTCCATCAATTTGAGAGGATTAGGAAGTTGAGGAGGTCAATGCCAGGTTCCAGGATCTATCTTTTGGGGAGCCAATGGGGAGAAGTGGGCAAAGGGCAGAACTTTTCTTGAGCACTGTGATACTTTCCCATCAGGAGGCCTCCTTTTGACAACCTCAAGTAGAAGGATTGCCATGGTGTGCTTACTCTAGTATAAGTCATTTTCCCTGCCACACCTTCCGCCCATTTTCTGTGAACGTCCTTTCATGGGTCATTGCTTGGGGTTAGCAGCTGTATCCCTCCACCTAGGTTGGGGTCATTCTCCCCTGGGTAGAGCATTGGGGCTGCTAAGTTCCTATGTATCCTAATTCACTGAAGAGCCTGCAAGAGGCTCTGGCCGTTCTGGACCTTACAGCATAGTTAGAGCATCAAACAATGATCAAATACACCCAGCCCCAAACTGTAAACTTTTAATTCTGACAAGTGCTGAAAGGGGAGAGATACACAGATTGTGAGGAAAGCAGGAGTGGGTCTCAGATATCTCAGAAGTCAGACTTTTGCTTATTTGCCTTCCGAGGCTGGACACAGCCTCCTTATAAATTGTTTTTCTTTGGCTGCCATCATTCATTTTCTTTTTTTTCCCCCAGGTTTTCAAATTTTATTGTTTTTAGAGCTGATTTTTAAAAGAAATATCAACTGAACCTAAATACATAAAATAAAAAAACAGAATGTTGTCTTTGAAGAGAGGTGGTGCCTGAAACTTCCCCCATATCACTCAGCTTCTACCCCACTCGCCCCCAAACAGAATCCTTGAGTGCCATGGGACACAGTTTGATATCCACTATCCCACCTCCCCCCACGATTAAGATTGATCATCTCTAGACCATAGCTGGGAGCTGTGGTTCACAATACCTGGGGAAGATCTTTTGTTTTTTATTTTATTTTGAAAAAAGCTTTAGATTACATAAATGTTAAATCAAAAATATAGGGAGATTCCCATATAGCCCACCCCACCCCCTCCCCCACTTTTCCCCATTAACATCTTTCATTAGTGTGGTACGTTTGTTACAATTGATGAACACATAATGAAGCATTGCTACTAACCGTGGACTACAGTTTACACTATAGTTTATACTTTGACTGCACAATTTTATAGGTTTTGATAGAATGTATAATGCTCTGTATCCGTCATTGCTATGTCATGCAGGATAATTCCAATGACCCAAAAATGTTGCACCAATTCTTCCCTCTCCCTCCTCTCAGAACCTCTTGTGGCCACTGCCTTTATATCAATGTTACAAGTTCTTCCATTGCTACAATAAGAATTAGTCTACTTTAGCCCATGTTTGCATTCCACTCTTATGTTTGTTCATTCCTCAGTTGAGGATCTGGGGATGGTGATGCCCACTCTGCTTCTGGTTGAGAGGGGCCTTAGTTCCTTTTGAATGCTAAAAGTTAGATGAACAGAGCCTTTGTCTACATGTTAGGTAGATGTACAAGAGATTCACTGACTTCCTTCAGTTGGAAATCTTTATTTCTTTGTAACTGCCCCCCTTGCAACTGTTGTCTGATTTTGAGCAAAAATATGAGATGTGCTTTCCTTAAAATTATTCTTTATTTTGCTTGATTTGGTGGGTTGTTCTTGTTATCTGAGGTATGGGGGTCTTCCAAGGGGTCTTTCTTAGGTGGCATAGAAATAAAAACTTTTACAGAAACCAGAGGAAGAGGGTTTGGTTTGGAGTGGGGGAGTGATTGGATACTAAGAAGAGACTGCTTCTTCTGTGGCCGCAGGGAACAAGTATGGGCTCAGTACTCCCCGTACACCAGCCATTTTGGTGGTAAATTAATAGGGCCAAGACTGGGGTAGAGTGAGGCACTCACATAGGCACAAGATTTAAGGGTGCACCAAAAAACTTTGTAATCAAGATGAAAAAAGTATTAATGCAATATTTGAAAAAATTGTAATTAATGCCAAAAAATTCGTGATGAATTATACATCCAAATTTTAAACAAAGACCCCATCATTATTACTCGAGTTTTCCTTTTGTCTCAGGCTTCATTATAACTAAGCATGGCCCTATTATTGATCCTGTTTTTATTTAAAATTTTGAGATTTTGTTCATCTTTTACTTTGGGTTTTTTTAATCTTAATTTTCATTTTTAAATAATGATTTATCTTGACTGATTTTTTGATGCCCCTGAAATTTTTCACCAGCGGAAAGTGCCTCACTCTAGTCCAGTAGACAGGGAGACAGAGTCAGAGCTGCAACTTGAACTTGATTCTCTTCATAACTAATCTGTAAGTCCCATTGCTGGTCTGTAGAGCCATAAATCAGAAGACAAATAAATAATACTGACTATATGACACCGTTATGGGTGCTGTGGGTGCTGTAATTTGCTGAGGGGATTCCAAGGCTGATCACCACCAGGGAGTTAATTGCATCCTTGCATTTCAGAAAATTAAAGTAAAGTGACTCTGCCCCACACTGTTTTCTATAAGATCTTATTACTTTTAAGTATATTTATATTCTGTGTGACAGAAAATTGATACCCCATGGCTAAAATTAAATGTCTTTTACTACACTCTAAATTTTCTAAGACCAAAATTTTTTTCAGAGAAGAAAGAAAAAAATTAATTGCACGTCTTTGTCTTGTCATTGGATTGAAATGTATACAGCATACTTAAAATCACAAAAGCAGTGGAGGAGAAGCAGGTGGAATATCTCTTGATGAATGTGTTGTGGTTAGCAGCGTTGTTTTCTCCTCAAAAGCAGTCCATCCTTAAGTACAAAAAATTCCAATGAACTTTTATATTTAATTCTACATTTTATGCCCCAGGTACAGGCCCAGTTTTTGTAACTAAACAGCCATGTAATAAAGTTATTTTTTAATTTCTACATGACAACCTGTAAAAAAATGGAAAGCATCCCCACAGATGACTGAGGACAGATTTTATAAAGTATATATTGAAAGTCTAGAGAGTTTTACAAATTTAGTCCATGAACGCAAAATAAGTATACATGCAGCTATTTTGACTTTGTAGTACTTGCAATTTTGAAGACCTTCTTCAAGTTCTGTAATGAAGCATAGAGTGGCATTGATCATGTATAGTTCATTCTAAATGACCTCTATCACCCTCCTTTACCTGAAGAAAAAGCTGAGGTTTAGAGATTTCCATGTGCTTACTCGAGATCACACATTGATTTAGAGGCACATCTCAAATTAGAAGCCTAGAACCCTAAATTCCCAGTCCAGGTCCCTTTCCACCCTGTAGCGTGACATCATGTAGTTACCAATCAGTGCTGCACCCCTTTGGCTAACAAACAGCTTTAGAGCATTGGCTGTACGTTGTGCTCACACAAACCCACAAATGACGCTCTCCTTGCCCTACACTTTCCATCCAACTGAATTCCATACTTCAAGATAAAGAAATAGAAGCCAATAGAAGAAAACTCTCCAATATTCCCACCTTCTCCACCATCTTCTTTTCCACTTATTATACTTTGGAACTGTTTTTACTACTCTCATCCTGCTCTTCTACTCACGAATTCACTCTTTCAGTCATTCCCTTCTCCCCTTGAATTTTCAACATTACTTTTTGATTTATACTAACCTTAAAAACAAACAAGTGGGGGACGATGTGGCTCAAATGGTTGGGTGTCCGTCTCCCATATGCAGGGACCTGGGTTCGATCCCCGGGACCTCCCGGTAAAACAAACAAACAAACAAAAAAAAACAAGCTGAAAACTGTTTCTCTTGACCTAACATCCATTTATGCCACAAAACCAAGCTCTGAACAGTTTAAATTATAAATACAACCTAATGTCAGCTTTTCACCCCACATTCACCCTTCAGCCCACTGTAATCTGGCTCCCCCTCAACGACATTTAGCCAAATCTGCTACTTTTAGAGCACCAGCGGCCTTCACGTTATCAAATCCTTTGAACATGGTTCAGTTATCATTTCACTCAGTCTCTTAGCAGGGACTGATATTTGCTGACTCCCTCTTTGAAGAAGCATTGCCTACCATGATGCTACCTACACTTGGTTCTCCTTTTTCTGGGATTTCTCCTTACCAGGCTTCTTTGCCAGTTCTGCTGCTCAACCTAATTCGTAAATGTTGAAGTTATTTAGGAGTTGGTTCCAGAGTTTTCCTCATTTAATATCCCTTTTCTAAGTAATTTCATTCATTCTCGTGTCTTTAAATACTACCTTTATGTCATATCTCTCATATTTGTATCTTCAGGCCAGACTTCTCATATTCACACTTTTGTATCCAATGTTGTAATAACTTCCACTTGGATATTCACAGGTATCTCAAACTTAACATGTTCTAAACTTAATTATTGGTACTTCCCTCCCAATCCCAACTCCATATCTCTTCTTCCTTCATTTTAGTAAATGATACCTGACTGTATATGGTTTGATAATCAATGTAATTGAAGCTTCAATGATAACTTTACATTTGAGAAAAAGTTACAGCAAAAAAAATTGTGGCACCTGATTCTTCTTTCATTGCAATTGTTTCAACCATGGCTCTTCTGTTTCTGATTTATAGGTCTTAGGAATAATAGCAACGACAGGAAATGCATAGTGCCATATGCTAGGCACTGCTCTGGCATTTTATATGTACTTGGATTATCCTCATCTTACAGATGATTAAAGCGAGGCACAGAGAGGTCAAGTAACTTGACCAGGATCATAGAGCTTTTAAGTGATTGAGCTGAGATTTAAACCCAGGCCCTCTGGCTCTAGGCTGTGCCACATTAAAAAGGTGATACTGTCACTGACTGACAGGTGCATATAACATAAAGTCAGAGCACCGGGGGCTGACTAGAGAGACTCAGCTGGAAGAAATTAGCAGTAGATGCTGCTCCAACTCTGTACACATTTACCAAGTTCTTAGAAAGAGCTGATGTTATCATATCATCATGGTTCTTTCCATGTTTTTTGACAACACAGATGTGACTAGTAGGTGCATCTGCCTTATTCTAATTATATGAGCCAATAATTGATTTTTAAAATATAAAAATCTGGAACAAGTTGTACAGACAATTTGTTGTTTCCAAGGAGTAGAATCTTGGACAAAATGCACAATCCCATTCTTTAATTATTAGACTATTAAAACACTAACTGTTTTTTTTCCCCCAACTTCCCACCTAATGCTGAAAAAAAAACAAATGTGAGTTATCCAGATTAAAATGATATTGGTAAATTTCACATTACACTAAAATAAACTTTGTTAAATATCACGTATAATTGGAGAGTTGTACAGATATTTCATTTTTAAGAACAGGAGGGGAGTGGATGTAGCTCAAGTGGTTGAGTGCCTCCTTCCCATATACAAGGTCCCAAGTTCGATCCCCAGTAATTCCTAAAAACAAAACAAACAAATGAGAAAAACAACTGTCATTGGGGAGCAGATGTATCTTAGTGGTTGAGTGCCTACTTCCCATTGTAGGAGGTCCTGGGTTCAATCCCCAGTATCTCCTCTAAAAACAAAACAAAACAAGAAAACCCACAGGAAATATAACTAACTCTACCCATTCAAAACTAAATCCTTCTTTTCAATAAATTAACTAGAAAAAATAAGGAAGGATAAATGGTAACAGGGAAGAAAAAGAGG
Organism: Cabassous unicinctus; assembly: GCA_029593785.1. NCBI lineage: Eukaryota > Metazoa > Chordata > Mammalia > Cingulata > Chlamyphoridae > Cabassous > Cabassous unicinctus. Next base: position 36,901 of record JAQZBX010003905.1, read on the forward strand.
GTTAATACTCTTTACCATGAAGTAAATAATTATGTAGTTAGTCTATAAATTAAGGACCATTGAGACAGGTGACTAAAGGGTGAAATGGAATAACACTAAATCTGTTGTAGATTCATTTTCCCCCCAGGCATATCGACTTAAAGCCTCTTATAAAAGAAAATAACTAAAAATAAAAATTTTTAAAAATTGAACAAATATAAAAACATTATATAAGTTTATAAATAAAGATCATCAGTTGAAAGTTATAAACATATGTTTTATTAAATCAAAGATATAAGCCCAAAGAGAAGAAGAACTATTAGAGGAAATGCAGCAAACTTATTAATTGTGATAATCCCACATCTCAATTTGGTGTATGTGAAGAGGGTTTGTGTTCCAGTAATGCACTAAGAAAACTAAGGGCAATGAATCCTTCTTTGTTCCAATGGCACCTTCTCAGTGACACCTTTCTGGCCACCCTAAATAAAAATTACACACAACCCACCAGATACTCCTTATCCCCCTTTCCTGCTTATATTTCCCCTTTAAACTTAATCAACACATATCAAGCTATCTATTTTAGTATTATTTATTGTCTGTCTACCTGTGAGAGTAGCATTATAATCAGATTTTTTTGTTTTTTGTTTTGTTTTGTTTTTTGATTCTTGTATCATCTAACAAGAACTGTATTTAGATTCGGTTTCAGAAAACTAGATTCCTCTGGCCTGAAATCTTCAGTGGTTATACATACTCTCTTCTAGTCTCCAACCTTATGTCCAGCTCTGAGAATCTCTTTGGAGATTCTGGGCCCTATGTCATCTCTCCATTCACCCCTTTCTACTTGCCTCTCTTTAGTCGGCCTATCTTGTCATCATATGCCACACCTAACCCTGCCTTGTTGATATTATTTATATCCATATCCCAAACAGAAATGCCCTGCCATCTTCCTGCTGAGAATTTTTGAAGATGAGTTGGAGTGTCATTTCCTTCATAAATCCGTCTGTGATCTCTCTTGTCATGAATGATCCAGTGTGGGCTTTGAAATCAGATGGACCTAGATTCAACTCCAAGCTCTTCTAATTAACTAGCTATAACACCTTCATTAAGGCAGCTAATCTAAGATTTTTAGTCTTGAAATTTATGGCATTTCTTTTCATCTGTAATATATGGTAAATCTATTGTGGAAAAGGCCTAGCTCATAATGAGCTTTCAGTAATAATATTATTATACTTATGTGTTGCTCAAGATATGGTATACTTACAATGCAAAGCCATTTATCATACAATATATACATACACAATAATGTAATGATGATTTATAGTATTTATTATAACTACACTTATATAGAACTTTCTAAGAGTCAGGCTTTGCTAACTTCTTTACGTATCAGTCTCTGTGCCCTCACAGAGCTGCTTCAGCACTTATTTAGGTTTTATCGTTTACTACTTATTACAACTTTTCAGAGGCAGCCAGAAAGGTTCAGAGACAACACATAGACTAATCTTACTGCCCGGTAGCCTAGCTAGAACTGCGTTCTGTTATTTGATTCCAAGCTGAAGCCCTGGTGCTGGAGTTATTTTTGTCACCGTGTCTGATCTTAACAGGAGAGCCACCAGTCATACAGACATAATTATTGCTTTTGTAAGCTAGTCATCAGAACCCAGAGTGGCCTCTGCAGTCCGTGAGGTATTATTTTATGTACAGGCATAGCCCTCCAATGATGGCCAACTTTGAGTCCCACTGGCAAGTTTCCATGCTGACAATGGAATAGCAAGTTCTGTGGCCAAACAGGGCAATATGCAAATGAGAACACAATGCATTGTGGCCATCGATGAAGTCATTGTAGACCTATTTTAGAAAATACGTTCTGGATTTTTCCTTAATGCCATTTTTGCTTCTTCTGGATTTAGAAGAGGTTTAGAACATATGTAGCAAAAATGCTGCCCTGGAGGACAGGAATTTGATCCATGTTCTGATTATTGGTACAACCTTAATTAACCTTTTCCCCCTACCAAGTCTTTTGTGTGTGTGTGCTTTTTTATTTTTTAATATAATTTTTAATTTTTTTGAAAAGATACTTAGATTACATAAATGTTACATAAAAAATATAGGGGATTCCCATATGCCCCGCTCCCTACCCCTCCCACATTAACAACATCCTTCATTAGTGTGGTACATTGGTTACAATTGATGAACACATTTTGGAGCATTGCCACTAAGCATGGATTATAGTTTACACTGTAGTTTACACTTTATCCTGTACAATTTTGTAAGTTATGGCAAGATATATAATGGCTTGTATCTGTCATTGCAATGTCATTCAGGACAATTCCCAAGTTCCGAAAATGTCTCCATATTACACATATTCTTCCCTCTCCCTCTTCTCAGAACCTCCAGTGGCAACTGCCTCCACATCAAGAATATAAGTTATTCCATTGCTAGAATCACAATAAGTCTATAGTAGAATACCAGTAAGTCCACTCTAGTCCATAGTTCATTCCCCAATCCTGAGGATTCTGGGATGGTGATGCCTACTCTGCCTTTAATTGAGAGGGGGCTTAGATCCCATGGGGCAGATGGATGGAGCCATCTTGCTTGCAATTGCAGACTCTCTCTGTTCCTTGGCATGGTCGTTGTCCATTATCATTTCGTTAGTTGTCCTGGGTGAGTCCAATGAATTAGAGAGTAGGTATTGCAACGCTTTTTAACTCAGGGCCCAGCTGGCATGTGGATAGCCCAAAGATTTAAGACTCTTGGCCATATACATATCAACTCTAGTACTAGCTCTAGATTCAAATAGAAGGGGCAGAAGAGCCATGTGTAGGGAAAACACTACTGAATCCAACTCTGTCACACCAGGGAGCATAAATTCCAAAGTAGGGCCCACTAGCAGGGCACCAAACTCCTGAGCTGTCGGCCCTGCCTATAGTGTCTGGATATCTCCAGAGCCTTCAGGATCCCCACTATTTGAGACAATATTTACTTTCCTACCAAATCTTAAAACCATTCTTTTTTCAATATATATTGGAGAATCTATTTTTCCCTGTGGTATGAGCAAATATATATGAAATACAGCACCTGCCCAAATGCACTCATAATGTGAGAAAAATTGCACTTGCCAGATTGTGCCTATCATTACCAAGTTGACACAAGGAAGTGAAATCTGTGCTTAAGCAGTAACCTGCCATGTGCTGTCAGCAGTTGTGAGTTCACTCAGAAAAAAGCCCACTCTACGCAATTCCAGTCGAATCGGAAGGTCTTCCCAGGGCCTATTCCTGGACAGAGTGGAGGTAAAGATTCACTGCTTGACATATTGCTGTGACTGTCCCTAGTGATTCATGTAAAATAAATCCCACTTCTCGTTTACTCCATCAGGGGCTGTATATCCACAATCAAATCAGGCAAAGTGAGCGGCAAAGCCCCAGGGCCCTCCTCTGCTTCATTTCTAGCTGTGACCTGGGAGGAAGAAAGGAGAATTCTTTTTCCTAGGAAGTAGGAAATTACAGCCCCAGGGGGAAGGACAAGGAAGTTCTTTCTGGTGTTTCTGACTGTAGATTAGACTTTAGAAGATGCTAAGCTCAATCTGATGTGATGTGATAACAGAGGTTTTGGGAGCCTCTTGCTTGGTTGCACTGTTGAGTGCCAGAAAGACACTTAAACTGTTTAACTGGCACAATTTTTATATTGATGATTGCTACAGAATGAACACACCCAAAAGAATTTTAATGGATTTGGGTGACTTTCATTCCAGAGAATGCAAACAAAGCATTTCATCCAGACCTTACCCATGACTTCTTGGTGAACAAAGTTTTACTAGTAGCCATGACAGCAAACTAGAAAAATTTATCTTTTCATCTTTCCAGAAGCAAAATATGCCTTTACCTTTAAGTGAAGTAATTAGGAACCTGCTAGCATATTTTCAAAATCAAACTTCATCTTCACTTTTTTACACTTTCCCTCTGATAGGCATAGACACACTGCACACAGAAGCACATGATGCTGCTCCTACTTGTTCACCCACAATGAAATTATTTTCACAGAGATCAAACCTTTTACTAAATAATAAAAGATAAGGCTTCAAATGCAAATGACCCTGGGATTTGCATTAGAAGAATTATGTGAAAGATATGTATGACACTAGATCCTTCCCTGATTGAATATCCTTATAGGATAAGAATACTTATAAGCTGATGGTAGTAAGGGCATTTGGGGCAAAAGGAGTGGTGTAAAGAGGACAAGTGAACATAAAAGACTTACTTGGGACCTTGTAGGTATATTGACTACTTAAAAATGTTCATTTGAATGAATTTAGTATGTATTTATACTGTTTTACTCATGTCTTAAGCAAAGAATGGTTCCCTTAATAAGTATTTTCTTCAATTAATAAGAATGTTCATCATTTGTAACAAATGTACCACACTAATGAGGGATGTTGTTGATGTGGGAAAGTGTGAGAGGGGGAGGGAGTGGGGCATATGGGAATACCTTATATTTTTTATGTAACATTTTTGTAATCTAAAGCTTTTTTAAAAATAAAAAATAAAAATTTTAAATAAGGATTTTCTGTTAGAAATAATTTTGTGAAAATGAAACAGGGTTTCTAGTCATATAAGAGCTTGGGAGTTGTCACCCACGCGTGCCTTTCTCAGAATCGATTTGGGGAATGAAAGTTTGCCTTCTAGCAGAGTGTTGAGAATTTTTAGCCACAGGGATCCTAACTACTTGGAATAGTTTTGCCAGGTAAGAGAGGCTGGGATTTGGATACTGTAGAAGGTAATTATGATTGCTATTAAGAGACAAATTACTTCAGGAAATAGAATAATCTAGCATAGGCATTCTTCATCCTAGTTTTGAGATACCCTTGGGTCTCACCAGACATTGCAAAGGGTATAACAAGGCTGTCCCAGCAAAGTTAATTTTACTCTGTCCTACTTTTGAAAGTATATAGTACAAAGCACTATTAAAAGAAACCGAGTCCCTCGTAGTCAAAATATGGTGGGGATTGCTGAAAGGCAGAAGCAGCCCCAGACTAAATATAAAATGTTCACTCCACTTTTGGCTCTGCTACCCATTTCTCTGTTCTGAACATTCTCACTTTGAAATGAAAGTAATATTTGCCCTGAAACTCATCTCGGATATGGTAAAAATAAAATGAGATTTTAGTTTGAGAATATGCTTTAGAACTAAAAATTCCATATCAAAGGAAGTTTTCTTAAGTGGTAAATTCTGGTAAACACTCCTACGTTTCATAGACAGTGGAGCTGTTTAGTAGGAAGAAGAATAAACTAGGAGATAGGAAAATTAATTTTCTGGGCTTAAGTTCTTTGTCTATAAAATGAGGGAGTGTGACTATATGATTTTTAAGTTGTCTTATGCTTTTAAAATTCTGTGATTCTAGGCAGGAAAACTGATTCTAAAAGCAGAAATTAAGGTCCTTGATGAATTGAAAAATACCAGCTTAAAGTTTCACCCATTTATCTATATATCTTCTTACAATTTGTGTAAGGTTCTCACATGCATATTTTCAATTATTCTTTATAAAGGAGCCAGGTGAAGCAGGAATTATTATCTCCATTTTACAGATGACTTTTTAAGTCACAAAGTTGGTGAATGGCAGATGTGGAACTTGAACCCATTTCTATTGAAACTAATTCCAGTATCCAGTATCCAGCACTCTCTTCCAAATTTGGCAACATTCAACTTTGCTTTCAGTTCCCCATGAAATGCCCAGTATTTCAGATTATTTCCAGTTTGTACAATATAACCTTGTAAACGTAACTATTTTAATATGTGATTTGCATTTTGAAATAGATGCTTATATCTCTAAAGTGTGGCTTTGTGCACCATGCTTTTCACTGAGTTTTGACAGCAGATAATTTAATCTTGGTAAATACAATGCTGTATCCTGGCAGAGATATAAATATGTGAGCAAGCTTGGTTAGCAAATTTCTCAGCACGCTTAATGCTGTTTCCATTTCTGGAAAAACAAGTCTCAACTGCAGGAAGGAAAAAAGATACTGTCTTATGGAAAAGGTTACCAGGAAGTCCTAAACAGTGCTGTCCAAGATAGAAAGACAGTAGAGCTGCTGTTAGTTACATTGATTCCATTCCACAAGTTCAAGATTCATGAAGTACACAAATATATATATATGTATATATATATATATATATTTAAAATCTGCTCTAATTGATTCTAAGGATAGCCCACTTTAAAGTTAACGAATAGACCCTTAAAGATGACCTTTCCATTTTATTTTGTTTCTCTCAAGCCAGCATGTAAGGGAATATCATTTCTTATTCTGATTGTGTCACTTTTACTTAAAGTAGCTCACTGTTGTTCTCTCAAGGAGCCTTGTTCATTCTTGGGCAATGCTCTGAAAGGTGTGTTGGTAGTTTCTTTATTCGGTCCTCTTCCTATGAAGAAGTCATGTGAAGAGGAATGGCCAAGCAGAGAGAAAAGCAGAGGTGGCTTAGATGCTGGAGGCAAGAGGCAAGCAGCAAGTGTGGCGGTGATTAGGATGAAAGTCAGAGCTAAAGTGAAACATAAGCATCGGTGGGGAAATGAAAGCAGCTTGTTCAGTTGCTACTACAATTAACAGAGGTTTTGTGGCCAAGAGGAAAAAGCAAAAACTACCATCTGCTTTTATTTCTGAAACTGCCTAAGTATCAAGCGACTGACCTCTGCAACCTGTTCATTTGCATATAAAATGTTCTTTGCATTTACCCCTCCCTCCCTCCCTCCCTCCTTCCTTCCCTCCCTCCCTCCTTCCTTCTCTCCCTCCCTCCTTCCCTCCCTCCCTCCTTCCTTCCCTCCTCCTTTCTTTTTCTCTCTGATTTCTAGATGATCTAGGTGATGTGTAGTTTCACTGCATTTTTTCTGCCCGTGATGCCTTGGGAAGAAATCAGAAAGGAATTCTTCCTCCCCTGCTGCTAACTACCTATCTTTACCCTTCACCCAACATTTATTAATGTATTAAGTCAAGAAGCATACATCAGGCAGCTGTACCATGTTTAATGTTGAGAAAATATATAGAAGAAATGTTTCTTTCTCCAGAGAACTTCCAAAAACACAACCAAATGAAATGTTACATAATAATACAAATAATACAAGGCACAGCTGAATACAGAACATACGTGTAATGTACATATATATTTAAATGCACACTCATATATTTAAATTTAAAAGATCCATTAAACACTGAATTAGTACAATAGAGTACTTACAAGACTGCAAGTAATGGAAGACTCCGCTAGAAGTAGCTTAAACAGTAACAGATTTCTTTTACTCCTTAATACAAAGTCTAGAAATAAGAATGCAGTATGATTGTTAATCCAGCTGTTAAGTCATTGGCGACTAAGGGGCTTTCCAGCCTTCTGTCTGATAACTTGAGTGTGATAATTGTACCTGCTTTCATTTTTGCAAGATGGTTGAAGCTGTTCCAGGCAATGAAGGATGTTCCCTCCATATGCCACTTTTTGTTAAGGACGAAAGCCTTTCTCAGAAGGCACTCTGTGTATTTCAGTAAGACAATTACTATCTTGATTGTCATAGGCCTAGCTGCTGGAGATGGGGGGCGGAGGGGGGCTATCCTGAGTACATGGAGCAAATTGGGGTTCTACTGGCAGGAAAGAAAGGATGCGTATAACTGTTGAGTAGACAACTAACAAAATGTCCCTCAGTTATTATGTTCTGGATCGTGTGAGGAATTCTATGCCAAGAGAATAAAATGGGTCCATGCCTTCAAGGAGACCCCGGTAGAATTGTGGAGATAAGACAAGTATACTGATCATTATCCTGCAAGGCAGTTAGAGTTCAGGAAGAATATAAGCTCTTTTGTTTGGACTAATTGGATTTACATGAAGGGAAAGGTAATCCAGGTAGAAGAAAGAAGAGGAACCTTGAACAATATGGGGTACAAGTATAAGAAGACACCAGATTATAAATATACTTTTTAAAAAACCAAAATATCATAGAAATTTTCTCTTTAGTCAATGAGCAGGCTTGGAGAGGTTTTGTCCATAGGGGTAGCAAGATCAGAACTCGGTAAGCATTTTGGAAGATGCTTGCAGAGGTATAAATGTGTGCATGAGACAGATTAGCAGTGCTCCTTTGGAGAGATCCGTGATGATAGCAGGGAAAAATGGAAGGCAAAAGGGAATCCAGTTAGTAAAATAGAATGCCTGCAGTTCTGACAACAGGTCATTATTTTATGGCCTAGGGTGATGGTGAACGTAATGGGAAGGAAGAGTGTCATTGTGGGGAGGAAGCGCCATGCTTTGTATGTTGTGAATGATGTCAGAGTCAAGGTGATTAGGCAGTAAGCTAGGGTGAGGTGCACGTTTATTGACTACCTGCTACAAGCTAGGGAGACGGCGCCACAAAGTAATGGCTAACTTCAGGCAATACTTTACGCAAGTTATTTATGCTGAACATCAGATCCCGCCTCTGTACAGTGACATACAATGATGCCTCTGAAGTGCCTGACATATTGCCTGGCGTGTGTCGAGTCAACAATTCTTAACCCTAGTCTTGCTACATAAAAATGGTAGGAAGCAGATGTGATGATTGAGGGAGAAGGTTTAAAAGGACTCTCTTAAGTAGAGGTCTACAAACTACTTCTGTAAAGGGCCAGATAGTAAGTATTTTCAGCTTTGCAGGTCATAAGGCCTCTGTTGTAACTGTGTCACTGTATCATGAAAACAGCCATGGCAAAGATATAAATGAGTGGGTGTGGCTGTGTTCCAATTCATGGACACTGAAATTTGAATTTCATATTATTTTTATGTGCCATGAAATATTACTCTTCTTTTGATTTTTAAATGTAAAATATTTCAGAATGTAAAAATCATTCTTAGCTCTTGTGCCGTACTGAAACAGTCATTGGGCTGGACTTGGCCAACAGGCTGTAGTTTGCTGATCCCTTATCTTAAGTAATGCCCATTTTCAGGGAAAGAAATAATGGAGAATATCCAAATAGAATGAGCAATTAAAGAGGTAAAGGAAGAACCCAGGGAGTATACAGAAGCAGGTTGGATCAGGTAATTATCAGATTACTGGCCAAAGAAGGGATTGAGGCAGAAGCCATGATGTTGGAAGAAATGGATAGGTGAAGGATGTTAATTATGGCAGGATTGAGTGTTGTTATTGAAGGGGATCAGAGAGAATTGCTTGCTTTTAGAAAATGGAGGAGTCACTGGGTAGACAATGATTGAAGATTCAAAAAGAAAAAGGAGATAATAATGGAGCAGAGACCAGAGGAGGTAGGAGGGGATAAATTGATGTCACAGGCATAGGGCCTTGGGCCTTGGGGTTATCTTTGTTAGCAGGAAGAGTGGAGGATGGAAAAATAAAGAGAAATTGATGCGCTGTGCTACTGATGTGGGTATTGGCAGAACTAGTATCATTTGGCCTTGGGCTCCCTTTGTGAATGAGGCTTTAGAGCTTTTTCTGAGCATGAAGGACAGTGGGTAGGAGTAAGAGCCTTGAATGTGGTGAACTTTTAGAACAGCAGCTGTGGTGAATGCAAGAGTTTCACATGAAGAGAATCAAAGCCTGACTAAATGGCAGTGTGGGTCCTAATAGGAAATAGACACCCTTACTTGTATTACTCCATCTCAGAGATTTTGAGATGTTCTCATCAATGTTCAAAAACCAAACCCACAAGGAGAGGAAAGGAAGATTGGGAATTTGCAGACCTGGCTGTGGAGACCACAAGGCATGTTACTTCTTTCTTCTCCAACATGGTCTTCATAGAAATTTGGGGCATGGTGTAGAGCTATGCTGTTCAATACTGTAGTCACTAGCCACAGGTGGATACTCAAATTTAGATTTCAATTAGTTAAAATAAAATAAAAATTTTTTAAATCAGGAACTCAATTACGCTAGCCATATTTCAGGTTTTCAGGGGTCACGTGTGGCTATTGGATTGGATTGTGCAGATATAGAAAATTTCCATCACCGCAGAAAGTTCCGTTGGACAGTGCTGGCACAGGGAGTGGCTTACTGTCCCCTTTCATCTTTCCAGAAGTCATGGAGATTGAAGTGGAACTATAGACATTCACCAAAAATTTGTGCATAGTCCCCACCCCAGAAACCTGCAAACACTAAAACAAAGAATTAAAGACAAACCGCAGGGCTCATCCTAGGTTAAGCTCTCCATCGTGACTGATAGGCAAACTGACAAAAATAGAGAGCTCATGAGTGACAGGCAAGGGTTTAAAATCCAAGGCAGTGAAGAGAACAATGGGAACTACTGTATTCATTCTGTTTCTTTTTTCTCCCACTCTCAAATTTTAGTTTAACGGTTGAGTCACACAGGTTAAATCTGTGTGTCAGAGTGTGTTCTGTTGTGTGTGAGTATAAAGGGCACATGCTGAAATGCAGAATATTAATATGTAAATCAATGCAATTTTTCATAATGGATATATAATTAAGTGCTTAAGAGATAGCAAATGCAGCAGGTGTTTTGATCAGTTTTTAACCCCATAGCCCATCATCTGATCACTGTGCCTCTCGTCTCACTCCATTATCCCCACAAGGGAAGATACTTTGATGGGGCACAGCTCGTGATCTCAGGAACTGGGGTGGTTCCTTTGGGACAGATGGTGCTCAGTTGCCATGATTATTCATTAGGTCATACTCATCCACAAAAGTTTGGATATTTTACTAACTGCCCTTCTGTGGGACTTTTAAAAAATATTATTTCTAGAAATATTATGTGAGATACACTTGATCAGTTTCCCATGGATCTATTTTTATCTTCTTAAAAATTAGGTTTCAAGAGTATTACTGCTTTTTTTCCTGAATTACAATGATTTCTGTATTTTAGAGAAACTGTACATTTTGACTTCTTCTCATTGAGTTGTGAACATGATCCTATTATCATTGTTGTTAATTCTAAATGATATGTTGAATTTGGAACTTTAACATGATTTCTAAAAACAGTGTCCTCGTCCATGGACAAAGATCACATAGATTGGAAAAAGACAAAGGTGTTAGAATGGAGACATAGATTGTATTTAAAACGTAATAGGGGGTGGATGAGGCTCAAATGGTTGAGTGTCCGTCTCCCATATGGAGGGACCTGGGTTCGATCCCCGGGACCTCCCAGTAATAATAAAGAAAAATATAGAAGGCACGTAGGCCGCCAGGCCCTGTGAGCAGGTGTGCTGCCAAGCCCCATGCACGGGTGTGCTGTTAGGCCTTGCAAGCGGATGCGCCATCAGGCCCCGCCAAGCCACGCAGCAAGATGATGACGTAACAAGAGAGTGACACAAGGGAGAGCCAAGACGAGATGCGCCAAAAAAGCAAACAGGAACTAATGTGGCGCAGGTGGTAGGATGCCTCTCTACCACATCGGAGGTTCCCAGGATTGAATCCCAGTGAAGACAGGAGGAGAAGGATGAGAAGAGAGGACAGGAAACAGACATAGAGAATTGCCCAGCGAATGGACACAAAAACAGCAAAACAAGGGTGTGGGGGGTAAAAAATGGATAAAAAGTAAATAAATGAATAAATCTTTTTAAGAAAAGTATATATTTATTTACTTATACATAATTGCATGTTATTCAGACAAGCAACACACACTGAAAACTCTCTCCATATATAAATAAAGTATACCCTATCTATCCATCCATCCATCCATCCATCCATCCATCCATCTATCATCTATCTATATGATATGTAGGGAAAGTTACTTGAATTCCCTGAACTTCTTTTTCCTCTTCTATTCTAATGGATTTAATAACAGTACCCATTTCATTGGATTTTTCTGCACGTTAAATGAGAAGAATACAAATCTCTTAGCAGGGGGATACATATGCTAAAGCAAGGTTTATCATTATTTTCTTGCTGTTTTCTAAAGCCACTAATCTAATAAATGTCATTGCAGAGACTCAAATTCAAATCAGGGTGTCCCCAAAGTCCATTTTTCCCCTGCCCCACTGCTAGAAGCACTGCCCTTCTAACCATCTGCCAAGACTCCACTCACCTAGGGATTGGGGCAGCTTGTATGTACCAGCTATGGAAAGATGCTTCATGAGAGACAAAATTAAAAGAATATCTGTTAAATTCCCTTAGGGCTGAAAGCAGTTTACAAAATAATGCCATTTAGATGTGTTCACAGAAATTCTTATATTAAAAAATTCTTATTTTAAAAGCTTCTCTCAATTAAAAATACTCCCTTATTTTGTTCTTGGAGACGATTTGCCTTTGCCTTCAATTTTCATCTCATTAGAGTTTCTCTTAAATGAAAAGACTTTAAAAAATTTGGAGCTGAGTTCTTTCAGGGAAAGTATGCATTAGAAGTTTGCCTGTAAGAAAGAGGAAAGTGAAACAATCAGTCAAGCCTTAGAGCACCCATTTCATATTCTTCTGTCTTCCTCCAAAGTGACTGCTTGTCCCTGTATCTATTTTTCAGATGTAGCATTCTAAATTTCAAATTATAATCCTAATGCTTCTTTTTGAAGACAGATGTTTTTCTCAAGACCTGACTGAAGAAAGTATATGAAGAAAATGGAGAAGTGAATAGGACATGCAATTTGCTATGTATTGGAAAATCGTCCTCTGAGCTCTTTGGGGATGTATTAGCAGAACCAAAGGAAAGTGCAGCTATTCATTGGAGTGAGACTAGGAAGCAACCTGACTTTTTCTGGGTTGATTTGGATTACATAGTTGTATCATTCTTAATTTTCTGGAGAACTATATGACTTTCTTTCTGGTTTTTCTGCATCCCAATACAATTTGTTAGGGAGGGCAGGTGACAGTCAAACCACCCATGTCCCACACTCTGTTGACATTTCCCTTAAATGAAACCTTCAAAAACTTCCTTGCAAACCAACCTAATGGGTCAGACATACTCTGACTATAGGATCAGAATCCCAAATCAGGACATCTCCGCTGTTTCCATATATGACAGGAAAGGTGAGAGATATTGATTAGTTGTCAAAACATTGTGTGTTTTTTTCCCCCAGAATGTCAATTGTATAACTTTTTCCCTGAAAATTAGACTATTGCATAATTACATATTGACAGTTTGTCCTAAATAAATGTTCACTAACTTTACTTACTATGCCCAACTTTCTGTATTATTTGTATTCCCCCCAAATTTGGACATTGTCTATTAATTTTCCAAGATTACTGAATTATTATTAAAGTTTTTATTTGTTATTATAAAATGGATTTGGACGATGTCAGTGATTTCGTGTTTTAGGCAAAGCAGCTCATAATTTGAAATCCACCCTCTTAACCTGTGAGGCTCACTGTGAAGTTTTATAACTATTTATCACTATTCCTTTTATAACAGAAGATGGCGGAACCAAGACATAGGAAATATAGTAGGAAAAAGCTTTTCTTCATGTTTTAAGACCCGAACATCCAAATACCTCTTTCATTCTGCTTATATGTACAATAAATGCTATAACTGTAAACACAGTTTTAAACTTTCAAATCTCGAGAGAAGGGCTATAATTTTGAAGAAGTACAGTATAGAGCAGAGGATGCATATTTTATCAATTATTGCAGTGGCACAGGAAATGGACTGCATTTGAAATGGATCATGCCATATAAATATTTTGAGGTTTGGGTGGATGTATTCTGTTCCTTGGCCATGGGTCAGGGACTGAATTTGCAGTGGAATTTTTCTGGCTGAATGCAACAAAAATAACTGCTTCCCTCAGGGAAAATGAGAGAGAAGATTTTACAAAACTGACCTCTAAAAAATTGCTACATTAGATGTGGAAATTGTCCTAGCAGAACTCAGTTATGCTTCTAAAATTTCTTTCCATTCTCAAATGGATGTCATTGTATACCGGTAGGTGTGAACGTGGAAAACAAGATATGACTCCCTGTGTTGCAGTAGAATTTGCACAAGGATGTGTGCTTTTAAAGATCTATTTGTGAAATACAAACTGTAAGGAGGATTTTAGTTGTAGTAAATGAAGTTTAAAGAAAAAATTGTTTTGTCTTCCTCTGAAGTGTTGGACCAGGATGAGTTAATAAAGCCAGCTATACCAATTGGATTTATTGGAAGAATTAAGTCATTCTCTTATACGGTCTCTTGTTTTAGTTGCAATAACTAAACAAAACCATTGGTAGCATTCACAGCCATTTAAAATTTAGCATTTTCAGTCTTACCAGAAAGTTATTATTGTAAGCGTCTCTACTAAGAAAAGTGAAATTTTGGATTTCCACAAAATAGTTTAGAAAATCAAAAGGGAGGACCAGTTTACCAGGAAGCGCATGACTCATATCCTTCCAATCGTATCATTTTATTTCAGGAACCACAAAAGTTGTAGGTACAAGCAGTTACCTGTTGTTATGATTGTAAAATGTCTCGCAGCAAGGATCATGGGTAGATGCAAACAGAGTGGGATGTGATAAGGATGCCCACAATTTGTCATGCTCAGTATGCCTCCTTTTTTGGAGCCTATTATGTCTCAGTTTTTGAAGACTATGGGTAAAATGATGCTCAGGGGCCTCTAGAAAAGAAGGGAAGCTTCTTGGAAAGGTAAGCAGGTTTGGCAGGCAGCAGCAGTGCCCCTGTCAGGAGTAACCTGTGACAGCACAGATTGTCATCTCAGAGGCATGTTGCTCACACTTCTTTGGCAATCCCTAGATCACACTCACAAGAAGAAAGGGGTATTAAATGTATAACAGGAAGCCAAGAGAAAATCTAAACAAAGCCTAGAACTAGAAGTGTTTGGGGTTTGACATCATATACTTAATCTTAATTTACAAAGATCAAGCTGTATATAATTATGTGCTCATTCTAGCCCTCGAGACCAAAAGAATTTTCTACCTCCCCATCTCTACCAAAGCCTTCCGAAGAAAATGGGTAGCCATTATCACAAACCGTAGCTTGCTGGTTATAAAGCCAGCAGCTAGATAGTAGCTGCAGGACTGAAAGTGTGCTGGGCAGAAAGGATATTAATAATTAAAATAAGCCTTAAGGTGAAGCTTCTCAGCGATCCAGGATGTAGGTTAAATGAAGGCTTAATACTCCCAGGCAGAACATTGATGGAAATGTAACAGAAAGAAGTTTGTTCCAGTAGAAACTCTTAGCTTCTTAGTTGTTACGAGCAACTACTGGCATATAATAGAAGCAATCAGGGTTTCGGGTTGCATCTTAGCATCTTGACAGAATATTTTAAAGCTAATTATTGCTATCACAAAAGAGCTCAGGGAGGCAGTGGCATGCTCATCACTGGTTTCACATTTTTTATTTGTCTCGCAAAATACATGATATGGCCTAAAGTTAGTATAAATTACAGTCTGTTTCTCCACAAGACTCTCATTACTGAGACCCAGCCTCTTGTTTCTAAATAGATAGGAAGGTTCAAAATCAGTGAGCAGGTTTCCCACAAGAGAGATGATTCTGTTTTGTAAACATAAATACATTGTTCAATAGGAAATAATTGGTCTATCTTGGTAATTAGTCTGTAAATAACCAATTTACAAAAGGGAGAGAATGAGAACCAGAGCAAAGAAAGAGGGAGCTTTGAAATGAGCCAGTGAGCCAGGTTTTTATTATAAATATGAACCAGGTCTTGAACTCCTTAGAGTTGGGCCCAGTTTGCTTGAATTCTCCATAAAGCTTAGCCTAGAACTGGACTCATATCAAGTCCTAATAGAACTCGTCAGATTATTTTCATCAAGTAGTGTTTGATGGTATGTATAAAGAAACCATTCCTTAGAGTCACGGGTGGTCAGATCTTGCGTATTGGGGAGCCATTGTTGGACCGACCCTTGCCCTCCCTTGTCATTGACACTCTCTCTAACCCTACCTCCCACCCCCACACACACACACACAGGCGGCCTGACCTGAGTTAGGTAGAATCCTCACCAGTGTGGAGGTTCTAGGTACAGGGCAAGAGAACCTTCTCACTGACTTGCAAACACAGACTTGTCTCCTCTTAAGTTCTTATCTCACTCCTCCCTCAAAGTATCTATTCCTTTTGGTGGTGATACCAAGCAAAAGCGAGGTTCATTGCCAGTTGCACTGCATTAATGACCAGTTCCTGAGACAAAGTTTATTGCCAGTGCAAAGCAAGGAGGTCAGAGGCCTAATGACCTAAACTCTGCCTCCCAAACTGCAGTCATTCTGATAGTTTTATAGTATCCAGGTTTAGCAGGTTTATGCTAATGGGTAGTGGGTGTGGGGCTGGCTCAGGTTCCTTCATTAATAAACATTAAGGAGTTGTCTAGTGATCATAAGACTTTGAAGTTGTAAAACAGGATAGTGGGGTGGGTACAAAACAGGGGTCAGTCACAAGGTCTTTACAATCACAAGATAAAGGTTAAATAGTTTTACAGTCATTATCAGAGATCAAGGCATCTGGATTCTAGTTCAGCAATTTTCAGTAATTTCAGGTATTTACTTTTACAATATACTAGAGAGTAAAAAGGCATCTATACAATGATTCAATAATTGTAATTCTATGTTAATTCTTAACCCTCAGTTATAGTGGAAGAGAAAAAAAAATCATGATACTGTCCACTTAAAACCTTCTGCTGGCAACCTGTCACCCTTAAAATAGAAATCAAAGTTTTCATCATGGCCTGCAAGGCCTGGCCGGAGCTGGCCGCAGCAGCTGCTCGGCCTCCACGGGAACTTTTCAGCTCTGCAATGGGGCAAGCTAGAGCTTGCCTCCGGGCCTTTGCAACTTAGGTGTTCCCAAAATCAGACAGCACGGTGTTTACCCAGCCCCCGACACGACTGGCTCCCCCTCTTCCTCAGATCTCCCCTCACATGTTGCCTCTTCAGAGGCTCTTGCCTGACTCCTGGCTACCTTCTTTCAAATTAGCCTCTCTTTTCCTTAATAGCATTGTTATAATGTCACCGTTGATGATTTATTGTGTATCCCTCCACCTCCTTTAGCACAGGAATGGAAGTCTCCAAGGGAGGGACTCTGCCTTTTCCACTGTTGTCTCCTCAGCTCCTAACAGATATACCCAATGCCCAGTAGAGATTTTAGGTTTACTGATTAATGATGAGAAAAATTTTCATATCCCATTTCCATATTTCCTTTCTAGAGAAGTGGAATGGGTACCATCCTCCTTCTCTCACTTCATTTCTAGTTGTTTACCTTCTTAAAGTGACTTCTCTTGCTATTGCTAAAGGTAGAGGAAAACAGTCTGTTGTAAGGACAGATCCAGATAACATTAAAGGACAAACTGGCAAAATAAATCCAAACATTACTGCTGAGGAAAAGTCAGACGAGGTGGGGCATGTAGAGCCAAAAGAAATGAGGTTTGGTAGAGGGCATCTGATCAGTCTTAATTATTTGAAAAGTCGAATGTATTCGCAATTCCATGTGCATGCTGGGGAATACAGAACTATCCCTGCTCTCAAGAGCTTACTTCTGATTAATGGATATAGATATAGTCGCATAAAAGAGCTACAGATTCCATGACAGGAGGGGAGGCAGAATTCCACGAAGGAGAGAGGGCTTGAACAAAGAAAAGCAGGAGGTGAGCATGTCTAACCAGGGAGTGAGTAAATAATTCTGATTTGTCAAGAATTCAAAACAGAAAACTGTGGGATAAATGGGCTGGAAATGTTAGTTTATGCCCGATGAGATCTGAATGCCAGGTTTTGGATTTTATTGTTTGGCCAGTGAAGCATGTTTTCGGAAACAATATGGTAGGTTTAAAGTGACATTGAAGTATAGCAGCAGTGTGCAGGCTAAAAGCACACTTTCACATAGAACTGAGACGAGTTGGGAAGTCTGGTGAAATATTTGCATGTATTTTATGTGTTCAGATCTTTCTATGTAACTAGCTTGTATATTTCTTCTCTGAGCTGACCAGCCTCTCCACTTTTGTTATATTGCCCATTATATTTATGATTCTGGTTTTGCTGTGGTTAAACCGACAATTCTCTGAGAAACAGCACATTTCAAATCAAACCTTCATCTCTACTTGGATAAGTAATTGATTTAGATTGATTAGAAGGTCTGGAATATGTTGCTGTGCTTGTGTGTTTTCAATGCAAAATCTAGACTAGACCAATATAAAGACAACCCTTAGAAACAACAACAGCAGCAAATTACATCAGCCAGGCTAAAATGGTAGCCTAGAAATTGAGAAACAGGTCTTCATGAGCTTTCTGGCTTGAGTTTGCCAATTCAAAGTTCAGATACTTGCTTCCATAATTACAGACATATTTCTGATAATGTCAGTTTTAACCCAGACTTATTTTATTCATTTGTTTATTTTCATGGTTTGTCTTTCTTTGAAAAAATAATCAGCTCAATGTAATACATTTCTCCTTATTAGAATGTTTTATCTTTGTTTTCAGTCTAGGCTGTAGTTTGAATTCATGGGGACACAAACTGGTATTTTGGAGGAAATTATGGTCATTATCTTGTTAAACTTTGTGCAAATAGAGCTCCTAACATCCCAGAACCACATGTTTGAATTTGTACAATTTATTGAAAAGTAGGATATCACTAAATAATGTATTGCCTTATAAATTATACATTTTACTTTATAGCTGACAAGTTAAATGTAATGTTTCTCATTATCATTCATTTAAAGTCAAACATCCCAGCCCAAATAAGCTCCTTTGAGAATATGGGTCAGGGATAATTCATTATATAAAGGATTCTTATCCTGAAAGCACATATGAAGGAGACTTGGACAAGGAACTCAAATTAGAGAAATATAGAGAATATAGCCATACAGCTCTCCCATAGAGTTTGATTACTTAATTTTTTGATTAATTGTCATGCAGTAATAAGCTGACAACACCAAGGCATTTGAGATTTGCTAGAAGAGCCTGTTTCTTTAGGGAAAAAATTAAGAAAATAGGATAAAATGACAGCACTGATCTCTTCATAATGAATTATGCATCTTGCATGGCTGACTGATTTCTTACTTTTTAACTTGCAATGTTCACTTGTTTAGCTATAAAATCCACTCTATCAACCTATTTAGGAGTCCAAATATGCTGATGTACATGGATGATGTCATCCTGAGGGTATAATCAACATAGTTTCGTGGTTTTGAAGATAAAATGAAACTTGCTAATTATATTCCTCTTGTGAAAATTCACATTAAAAGGAGATGGCCAGTACGGCAGGGGAAGCATAGAGAGATTAAGAGGTGATGAGTTTTCTTGTTTAGCTTTTTAAAAAATTATTATTATTGGAATAATGAAAATGCTGTAATAATGATTGAAGTGATGAATGCACAACTTTGTGATTATACCAAATACCACTGATTGTGCACTTTGGATATATTTATGCTATATTAATATGTATCAATAAAATTGATTTTTTTTTAAAAAAGTGGGGCAAAAAAAAGGAGATGGCGAGATGTAAATCAGATTCATGAAGCCAAACTGAATTACATTGTTTCATACCTATGCTTTCTAAATAATAGACAAGGCAACTACACAGAATGAATCTTTTGAATCTTCTGACAAGCAAGATTTATTGTGTTCCTAAGATGTATTCTTTGTTAAACAGCCAAAAGAAAGGCTTTACTTTCTCACTGATCTAATATTATATGAATTTATATTATAATGTACCTCCATTTAGAAAGTGAAGGGGGAGAGAAGGATGGATGTAAATTATATCTTTACTAAAATGTACAACAGGTTTGAAATTGAAAACTGCTATTTTAGCATGCAAAGCAAAAAAACTACTGTTCTAGTATGCAAACCACAACAGACATAATGGTGAAGTTTGTAGAAATGCAGTGTATTACAACCTTAGTGTGAAAACCCTTTGACATTATGTATACTCAGAAAAAAAAAGTTTTCTGTATTTGACATAAATTTGATTGATGTCCCTTTCCGCATCTAGCAGTGAGAAGGATCCATTGCAAGATACATGAATAAGAATGTGATAAGCTGGTGGAATAGAACAATGGCAAATATATATATTTTTTTACTAGATTGACTATGCGTACCTGTTTGCCTGGAGCAGTCCAAATTTATTTCTGTTGTACTGGTGTTAATTGTTAATAGTACCCCCTCTCACTATCCAAAATGTCCCTATTTGGATGAAAAATTATGACTGCCCTAATAATGATCCACCATAGCAAACTAGAGACCAATGTTAGATGGTTGAGGACTCTTACAAGTCCTTTATCTTGATTCATCAATGCATGCACAAGGAAATTTTGGGTATCCAGAAAAATCTGTGGGTTTCATTGTATGTTTTTTTAATCACACAATACTAGAACCTGAGCCTTGGGGTACTCTTAAGCAAGATACCGCAAGTGGTCAACTAAGCATAGAAAATAAGTGAAGCTAGGTTTCATGGGAACAACTGACTTGTCCACATATTGTTTCACCATTGACTATTGTTAAGGAGATGCAAACACTCTAGCAATGGTGGTGACAATCATCATTAACTCTAGATTACAACAGAAACCACTCATGATCTTGTTTCCTTGTTTTTGTTTTCACGGATACTTCCCATACCTCTGCTTTCCTCTCAGTACCAGTCCTCTTACTGGATTTCCATTTCCTCTTATAGCTCTTTTATTTTTTTTAAAAGGATGAACACTCTCTGAGCCATGTTTGATCTCTTTTTTCCCTTCCCCAAATTCTCTTCAACTCCGCTCTCTCAATCTCTTAATTTAATATAGGTTCCATTACACATGCATGACTGGCCTAATCACTTGTCTGGTTTCACAAGTGTGTTCAAGTTCATTTGGTGCAATGTAGGAGGGTAACTGGCATGGGGAAAGAGCTATTTCATTGTGATGTGTACCACGTGAAGTAGAGGCTTCAAAAAGTAGTGGGTCAATCATCTTAACCGTGAGATTCACTAAGCATTCCTCATAGGAGCAAATGAAAAGAGGAGATAGAAGTAGATGCTTTCTCTAGTTTCTGACTAAGCATTTTTTCCTTAACCTTTGTAACTTGTAAGAAATAAAAGTTAATAGTCAAACTATTGCATCCATGCAAAGTAGTTATTTTTTAATGTCTATTTTCTTCTTTTGTTTTCATTAAATATATAAAAAATAATGAAAATTGATCAAAATGTGTTGGAGTACTCAGAATACCAGAAGTATACTACAAATCAGTAGTGGTTACGTGGATAATAATGCTATTTGCCTTATTAGCTTAAGACTGTTAATATTGGGCTATGGTGAATCTAATGAGAATCAGGTTAGGTAATTAGGTAATTAGGTAATTAGGTAATTCATTTGATTCAGGAATGAATTACTTGGTGTGAATGTTTAGCCATGCAGCCAAACTATCACATGCTATGTCTAAAACAAGTCTAAAACACGTTACTTGTCTTGTCAACTGAAAGATGTATCTGCTTGTCTGCATAAAGTAAAGATAAACTCTTTATTCAAAATTGGGATTCACTCCCTTGTTCATGTGATGATTTTAGACTTCTGTTTCAAACCAGAGGAATTAATTGATCAATTACTTTCTGTTTTTAGGAATGATGCAAAGACCATTGACTTTCTTCACTTGATGACAGACTTGGGGCAAATCATGGCCTCTCTCATAATTGGGTATTTTGTCTTGACTTATAGAACTAACTTGGAAATTTTCAAAGGAGAATCAAAAGATTTTTGTAAATTAAACAAAATAAATATTCTTGCCAAAGAAACAAAGCTTTAGGACTATTTGGGAAGGTTGACATTTCACAGCCAAATTATTTCTGCCTTTACACATGTTAATAGATGTATTCACAAGTCAGTTAATGGATCTTCTTCATGTATTTTAACTCCTTTGTGATTATAGCATCCTACATATTAAAATAAAATAATAAAATTAAAATTATTTGAGAATAATTTCTTTACCACAATCTCAAAGTTGACAATGGAGTAAAAATATTGTTGATTGCCTTTGACCTTTTGGATGAATTGTTCTATTGGGCGAATTAAGGAGAGTATTTATACAAGAGAATGCTTTCCTTAAAATTCACTTTTTAGTGACAATTATAAAATCAAAGAGTAAAGGACTAGTAAATGATGATTGAGCCCATCAAAATGTACTGCGTTTCCTGGAAAGGTACAAATCAAAGTATGGACTATTTACTGACTACCTGCCAAATGCAAGACACAGCTTCCTTTCTCATTTGTCCTATGCATAATTCTCTAGAAGTCACTCAGTAAAATTCTTTGTGTGAGGTTTGAACCTTGATAAATGTCCACATTTATGATCTGCTACCTCCAAAATAAAACATCTGTGTGTTGGAGGAGGCAATAAGGAGGGTAGGCCGTGTGTTTAGAAATAAGTCTGAACCAAATTCATTCTCGGTGATGAAACATTTTTTGGCAGGTATAGTTCAAAATTAGCCATCCAGGGCCCAATGGCCATCCTGGCTTTCTTTAAAAGTATAGGAAGAAACATGCATTCAGTGGTCCAAGACAGAAACCCTCTTCTCTACCCTAACGATCACTTCTTTCATCTCCTAAATAATTTTATGATGCAATAGGAAAAATCCATTTTATTTCCTCATCTCCAACCTCTACCCTGGTTTGGACCATCATCACTGTGATCTCTTAAGTAGGCTCCTGGAAGAGTTGGTTATCTTTCTAAAATGCCCATTTGGTCATTGTATTGTCCTGCTTAAAACTTCCCAGTACCCACCTCCTCTCCTGTCTTGCCCTCAGGATAGCCCTTTCCTTGGTTCCTATGGCCATCGTCTTGCCGTTGTACTTCCCTAGTCCCATCTATGCCTCACTCCTACTTTGCCCTCCATGCCTTAACCATTCTGAACCTCTTTTTGTTTCCTGAATATGCAATCTTCTCTCTCAACTTAGCACATGCTGTTCCTTAAGCCTCTTCCTTTTCTTCATCTGTATAATTTTTACTTATTTATCTGATCTCAATTCAGACATTGCTGCCTTATCTGCCCTCTCTCTCACCATGCAGATTTTGTGTCCTTCCTATAGGTCCCCTAAGTATTCTTACACTTATTTAGAATTGTGATTCCTAGGTTTCTTATTGAGCCGTCAAACTCCATGTGAGCATGGATGCATGATATTAAGCCAAGCATGATATTAATTGTTACTACCCAGCAGAATGTCAGTCCCTGAGATAAAGCATAATGCCAGTATCTAGTATCAAGCAGATTACCAGGGTTTTAGATATTGCCAAAAATCACGGCGGCTCCCTTCTCTAGGCTGGAGCTGTTTTTTAGTCTTTTAACGTCAAAAAGTTTTAGGATAACAAGAGACATAGTGACAAGTCAAAAAAGTTATTCTGCTGGCACTTTTGTTCTCTACTCAATAAGATATTTGAATAACATTCAAATAATACCTCATACAATTCAACTTTCTGTTTATAATACTTCATTTGTTTCAAATGCCCAAGCAGATCAGGAGTACACAGTTTGTTTGTTTTTCCCTTTATTGTTTTTGAAGGTGAGATGGGAAGGCAGACAGATGCAGAGGGTGTTACCCAAGAGCATCTGCTTCTAAGAGAAAATGGTTCTGGCCATTTTATGAAACATTGCTGGAGGCAGATATGAAATCCAGTCATAATCTCTTTCCTCATTCAAGGTGTGTTTAATAGACAATTCCTTCTCTGTGTTTTAGATGTAACAGTAAAAAGTAAGCCATTGCAATTTTTTGGATTAAGATATCAAACAGAATCTTTTTTTTTATTAAATTTTTTGGAGACGCTGTGATTTTACAAATCATGCCTACCATACTGGATTCCCATACATCACCCCTCCAGCAACACCTCACATTGTTGTGATACATTTGTTAACAAATGAGGAAGGAACATCTTAATAATAGTATTGTTATCTATAGTCCATAGCTTATTTTGGTGTATTTTCCCACAAACCATTAATACCATGTATTAGTATTGTGTATTTGCTATAGTAACATGGAAGCGCTTTCTCATATTTGTCCTGTTAACCACAGTCCAGCATCCACCACGGGGTTCACTGTGTTCTACGGTCCCCTGCCTTGTACAGTCCATCCAGAGTGTACACTCAGTGGCTTTCAGTTTCATCACAGAGTTGTGCTATCATCAGCTCAGTCTACTTTAGAATGTCTTCATTACTCCAAAAGGAAAGATCCCATACCCCCTTCTACCCCATCATTGTTACCCTTAGCCCTGCTGATTGTTTCATTCATTACAGCATCCTGTAATGAATCCTGCTTCATTACAGCATCCCTTTAACAGGGCCAATATATAGTACATACTCGACATAGTCTTGTCAAATATATAAATGTACGTTGATTGTTGTTGGTATATAGCTTTCTGGCTTATGTTTTCCCATCTAATGCTCTCCAATTTTCTATACATTTTATTTTACATTTATTCTCAGAAACCAATATGTTAGGCAATGTCACTATTATACTTCCCTATATTGCTTTTCACTTTCTCAATTTTGCCAATATCCCTGACTATAAAAGGAGTAAAGGAGGCAAAAATATACACAAATAGGTATATAGATAGATTACCTTAAATGCAAACAAAAAGCACTACATTCATTACAGCATCGAATGTGTTGTTTATATGTCATTTTGGATATTAATAAGAGATCCTAAACTAAATTAAAAGCACACGTGTGTGCACACACACATATACTCATGTTAGTAGGCTCTACTTTCTCCAAAAATCTGACATATGTGAAATCAGAAGCAGTTTTTTTAAGCAATTTATTGAAGTATATCATTCATACATGAACATACATAAACTATAAGTGTTCAGTAAACATCGTGAACTTACAAAACAAACATGCATAACATCACACAGGGCTCCCACACATCACCCACACACACACAAACACCCTGCATTGTGAAACATTTGTTAACAAATCATGTTTTCAGCCTCAAACAACCTGATGATAAATTACCCAAGAAAAATGTTTTGAAACATGTCTATACTACACTCATTAAATACATATGGGTATTTCTAATCGATAGTATTCATTGTAAGTTTTATTTTTCACATTGTTGGTAATTACTGGTAAATATAGAAATAGAGAATTTGAAATTCATTCATAGTGATGAAACTAACAAACCCCTATAAAGTTTTTCTGTTTTTCTCTATTTTTTATGCACTTGGGCATATCATATTGTAAGGGACTATATCATGAGATCCTCTTGAGTTAATGCAAAATATACAGTGTAACTAACTCTGGGTAAAAAAGATATTGGTCCTGGCGTCAATATTTATGATGGTATATAGCTAATTAAAATCAGAGAGAGGCTGTACTCTGTTTTTACTCACTAACTGATATTGTTAGAATATAAAAATCTTGTCATTGAGGCAAATACAAACAGTAGATGAGTACATTGTTGTGCCTAATATTCCACATACCTCTAGTGAGTCCATAGCATAACATGCTATGGATCTAAAGGATCAATTCACATCATTATTCATGCTTCATCAAAACTTTCACCAAAGCTTTGCAGCAAACGCTAGACATGTTGGAGCAAATGCTATCTTCATCACAGCTTCTGATAAGTCTCATTATGAAGCAGTGTATTTCCAATCCATAATGCACTTTGTCAATCAAGTGAAGTGAAAATACAGCAATTAAATTCTGTGTGAGCCAAGAAAAAGTATACCAACATACTTCAGACTGTAACTTCTGGATTCTGGTTTCTAAAGTTCATAAGAATGAGTTCTATGGAAGAAGTGGATTAATCTTTGGAGTTAAAGTATACCTTTATAATTAAATTATTTAATATGAACTTTCTTGTTATCTTAATTTTATACAAAGACTTTCAGTTAGTAACAATTGTCTTCTTTTTCGATTAAAAAAAAAATACTGCATACTGGCTTCTAGGAAGTCACTATCGATTGTTCCATGTTTTGCGAAGTTGTCTTTTACTCCTTCATGTGGGACTGCATTGGAATGTGTCTGCTACACTTTCAATCATAAAGTGGTGGAGAGTGGTGGGAAAGATTAACTGTTGAAAGTGCTTAAGAATTTTTATTATAAACAATTTCTGGTATATGTCAGATTTGTTTCTGAATTTCTTAAGTAAAGTTTTTTATGAACTTTACTTAAGTCCAGCATGGCTGTCATCACAGTTTTCACAGTTTATGATATACTTGGTGTTATTAATATTCATATTATATAACTGATGAGTTTTAAAAACAATATTTATGGAAATTCAAAATGCACATTTAAAGGTCATATAGACTTTGAAATGATCTCTTTTTGAAATGGCAATA
>JAQZBX010003906.1:0-62844 GCA_029593785.1 Cabassous unicinctus
AGAGAGAGAGAGAGATTTATTATAAGGAATTGGCTCATGTGACCATGGGGGCTGGCAATTCTGTGCTCCATAGAGCAGACAACAAGCTGGAAACTCCGATAAAGGTGATGCTAAAGCCTTTAGCCCAATATCCACGGGGAAAGGTGACTGGCTGGAAATTCTGGCAAGAGCTAATGCTGATATTGGGGGAGGAATTCTTCTGTCCTCAGAAATCCTCAGTTCTGGCTTTTAAGACCTCTACCTGATTAGAAAATGAGATTGCCCACGTTGCTGAGGACTCTGGGTTCCTCTTAGATGCAGTCAACTGATTGCAAATGGAAATCCCTCCTATAAAAAGCCCTCACAGGAACAAGCAGGCCAGTGCTGACCAAACAAGCGGGCACTATAACTAGCCAAGTTGTCCCATGAAATTAATTAACCA
Source organism: Cabassous unicinctus (assembly GCA_029593785.1). Taxonomy (NCBI): domain Eukaryota; kingdom Metazoa; phylum Chordata; class Mammalia; order Cingulata; family Chlamyphoridae; genus Cabassous; species Cabassous unicinctus. The sequence continues at coordinate 422 of JAQZBX010003906.1, forward strand.
TCACACTGGGGATTTGCGTATGATAAGACCTTGTCTCTGCCCTCCAGGAACACAAAGTTTAGCTAATCGACAAGCATGCAAAACTAAACTACTCATAGCACATGGTAAGGAACATAATAGTGGATTAAGTAAAAAGCTATGGGGCAAAACCTCATGAAGGATTTCAGACCTATCCTTATGAGCAAAAGGAAGCCAATAGATGTTTCTAAACAAGCAAGTAGAGGTTGAGTTTTAGAACACTGCTACTGTATCAGTCCACGTAAATACAGAAATTGAGACGTATAGAAACTTCTGTAGCAGTTTACCACTGTCAGGACCACCAACCAAGGAAACAGCCTGCTCACTTAATTTTCACAAAGCATGGAACTCACTTGTGGTATTAGCTACGCGCCAGGTATGCACACAGGACTGGAGATTGAAAAGCAAGTAAAGAAGTTCTTAAATTGGTCTTTTACCACAGCTCGTTTGAGACGCGCTGTTTTAAAAATGATGATCCTGGCAGCCATTTGGCAGAGCTTGATTAGAGTCATCTCATGGCTGAATTCTCTGACAAGTGCCTCAAGTGCTGCTACGCTGTGTTGTTGATTAAAGATAGATCCGTATGCGTCTGATGCCAGATGTGCTGGCATCAGAGCTGACATTCTGCTGTGAAGACATTTCTAATTTGGGACTTTAAAGTACCTACCCCAGGGTGCACTGTGAGTCATTGTCAGTGCCAGAGACAGAACCAGGGCGATCACTAGCAGCTGAGGACAAGACACAGCACCTAGGCCTCTGCTGTGCTCAGTGCCCACATAATTTACCCCAATTTGCAAAGGCTTTGATCACAGAAGAGTGTTCAACAAGCCTCTGTGTCCAGGTACATCAACCTCCACAGAAGGCAGACACTGAAAACTTTATCCAGTGCTGTCCTGTTAGTGCCAAAATGTGCATGTATCCAAAGATTCACAAGGTTATAAAAGCATTTTGAATCCATTTGCTATAATAATGAAAAGTAGCTGCCAAATATTTACAGAAATTATCTCAATATATTCACAGGCCCACACACAAATTATTATTATTATTATTATTTTGTAGAAAAAGAAATGGGGCTTCAGAAGTACTAGTAGCTTTTCTAAGTCAAACAGCTGGAACATTACGTGGCTGTGATTTGAAGCGGGTCTTCTGGCTCTGCATGCCTTGCCTGTTGTTGTTTGTATTGGATAAAGAGAAGACTGGGGGGTTCCCCTTCGCTAAGGCAAACTGCAAAATTTTAATAACTGTCTGCCTCATCTCTTTCTTACCAAACAAATCTAAAATTTTTTTTGGTCTCTCCAGAGTAGTCATGATGGCAAGAAGATAGAGTGATGAGATAAATAACTTCCACAAAAATTCGTATGTTTACTTTAATGAACTGAGGGGAAAACCAATTTGTTCCTCGTCTCAGGTTCTCAACATCAATAATGCTTTGGAAATTGTTCTCATTTTTTTTTCTCTTGGCTTTAAAAATGCCATAACCTGCTGATTTTCACCTATTTCAATGATGGCTTCTTCTCAATTTCTTTTGCTTTTTATTATTGTTTCACTCAATCCCTACATGTCAATGTGTCCCAGGATTTGATCCTGGTTAGGAGTCCTAGATTTAGTAAATAAAAATACAGGATGCATAGTTAAATTTAGATCACAAATAAACAAAAGAAAAATAGGATAAGTATGTCCCCTGAAATAGAGATGGATTTATATCTAGGCTCTCTTCTCTTCTCTTCTCTCTGCACATGCTTTCCCCAGGTGAACTCATAGAGTCCTGTGGTTTGACTTAATCTTTCAGCTTTTCTGCACAAGCTACCATCACAGCATTTGATTTAAGACTTTGCTGTTCCTGCCGACTTAAATATATTCCTCTCCAGCTAACTTGGTTGCTCTCCGAGGCAGTGATTATATCTTAATCACACTCTATAGCAAAAGATAGCAAAATGCCTTAGACCTAGACATTTTTCAGTAAAAGGCAAATGAATGAATCAATGAGGGCATGAGTGAAGGTCAATGAGGAAGAAAATATTAGCTGTTCATTGCATAGATTTTTCTAGAATCTTATCTATTTCACGTAATATTTTTGCATGTGCCTTTGAAGAAGCCAAAGAAAGTATAAAGTCAAATCCGGGGTTGACAAAACTTTTAGGGTAGCAAGGACATATTAGAAATGTGATTCAAGATTGACTTGATAGTCTGGAACCATGGATGGAAGCAAATAAGGCTCAGGATAAAATCCTACATTAAGTTCCAAGAGTTATGTGTGTATATTTGGAATTCAGAATACTCAACAAAAGAGCAGTTCATGTTTAGAGTCCCAAGGACATCAGTCAACAACAAAGATGATACCAGTAAACACTGTTATCTGGCCTCCTAAAAGCCAGGACTGGAACAAAACAAATAGTAGTTCAATGGTCCAAACAAGGTCTGTGATTCTTGTGCTGTATTCAGTACTGATGGGAGCTATTAAAATTGTTTGTTTAGAAAAACTCACAATTGTATTATTTGAATAATAATGATTTACTGCTACTATATGCCATTGCAGGGATGTACTTTATTCAGCATTATATTTCCACAGCACATCTTGGAATAATTTTGTAACATCATAGACCTGAAAATCTTTGCTGAGCTATATCCTCTAAAAGTTTTATGCACTGTCATATTCAGTGCAGAATTCTATTTTTATTTTTAATGTGATATTTTAAAGTGATAAATAATAAGGTGCTCTCACTCACCTGTTCTCTCTTTTCACACATCTGTATGACTATGTCTATGAGTATGATGGAGAAGACTAGATACCTATAAATGAACATCTATGTAATAACAAGGAAAAATAAAAACAAGGATGTTTTAGTTTCCTAGGATGCTCAAGCACCATGGAAAAAATATGACTTAAAGAATAGAACTTTAATGGCTCAGAGTTTATAAGCCAGGAAAAAGTCCAAATCAAGGCATCATGAAGATGATCCTTTCCCCCCAAAGACTGTGGCATTCTGGGGCTGGCTGCCAGTCATCCTTGGTCCTGGGCTCCTCTGTCACATGGCATGGCACATGGCAGCCTCTCTTCTCTTCCAGTTTCCAGTGATTTTCAGCTTGGGGATGTGCTCTCTGTGGCTTTTTCTCTGTCTGAATTTTATTTTGCTTATAAAAGACTCCAGTAAAAGGATTAAGATCCATCCTGATTGGGGTGGGCCCTATTTTAACTGAAGTTGTGTTCATACCTACAGGAATGGATTGAGTTTAATAACATGTTTTTATGGGGTACATACAGCTCCAAACCACCACACTGCACACTCTTAAACCCCGAAATGACATGTTCTTTCTTTATGCAAAATACATTCATTCAATCACAGCAGCCCAAAAGCCTAGTCATTTCAGTAACATTGACTAGTGTAAAGTCTCAGCAAAATCAGCTATGAGTATTGTCACACTTCTGTCGGAGAACCTATGAAACCTAGAAAACAAGTTATCAGCTTCCAATATAAAAGGGAGATACAGGCATAGGAAAATATTCCCCTTACCAAAAGGGAGAAATTGGAAGGAAAATGGGGGTCACAGTTCCCAAATAATTCTGAAATCCAGCTGGGCAATCTCTGTTCCATGTCTGAGAGTAATGTATGGATTGATGTTTTGTCTCTGGGCCTGGTGGAGGGACAGCCCCAGCGCTTCCAAGTGCTTGTGCAGCGACCATGGCTCTCTCCAAACACTGCGGTGAGAGTTTCACGCTCTCCGAGCATTGCTGTAGCAGCCAGGCTTTCCACAATCTGCAGGACACAAGTCCCACCCTTTCCAAGCACTGGAGGGGCTGCCAGGCTCTCTGAAAATGCTGGGGCACAGGCCCCACTATCTCCACACACTGAAGTGGCAGCACTCTCCCTGAACAATTGCGTGGAAGGCCTGCCCCTTCCAAGCATAGGGTAGACCCATCCTTTCCACACAAACATGTGGGCTCACAGTCTTGGCGCAAAGAGAACTCTTTAGCCCAGAGCCTGGCTCCCATGGTTCTAACCTTGAAGACGTTATTCTTTCTTTGTCTCTTTTCTGTCCCTTTCACAGAATTTTATTCTGAATGTTATGCTGCTTATAAAGGATTTCTTTAATAGGATTAAGGCCCATCCTGACTGAGGTGGATCACACCTTAACTGGAATAACCTCATCAAAAGGTCCTACTTACACCCACAGGAATGGATTAAGTTTAAGAACATGTTTTTCTGGGGTTACATACAGCTCAAACCACCACAGACCTTCTATTTCTCAATGTTCTCCAACAGGAAAAACCATGATGTAAGTATCTATGGGACATACACACTTTTACATGTCCTTTCCTGACATGGGAGTTTGTTCTCATTAAATGAGTTTGGAACAGAAACATCCATTCATATAACATATTGATGTAAATGTTTCCCTGAAGGATTACTGAAACTTGGTAATTATCACCCCAATGCACAAACTGCTTGCACACTGGTCATAGTTTTTCACAGGTTTAATATATTTAACTTTGTGTTGATACATTAATATAATTAATTTAATAAAAGAGTCAGGGATAGAAGCCAGGAAGGTCAAAGGCCTGTCCTTCCCAATCAGGAGCTATTACTGAAGATTATAGTTATTCAAGACAACAAAGGATGCCAAATAATATGACTTCTTCTCTATATCAAATGGGAAAAGATCACTACATTTCCACACATACATGTCTCATGACATGCAAACTTCAAATTCCTTTTGGAAGTCATCAAAAACTAAATCGCAATTAACTTTAAAGTATTGTATACAAATAAGTACGTACCCTTCACTTAATTTTTGCCTAATTCCAAAAGGCCCGTAGTATTTTATAACACATAATTTATTTATGTCAGAATCTGTAGCAAATAAAGCTATTGTTGCTTTCTCTTTTATTTTTATATTTTTAAAATTGAGGTGCACCTGTTGACTCTTACCAAACATTGTGATCATTTGGTCTTGTATTAAGGTGAGCAAGAGGCTCCAGTTGCTTGCAAAACTGTAAAATGCTTGTGTGTTCCTAGACAGTGATCCACATCTGGGGCTGCTTTCAGAAAACATCTGTTAAACAGCTCAGTAAGGAGTCATTCTTGAAGCTCAGCAGGTGGTTTGCTAATGGGAGCAAGGAAAGCTTAAGAACTGACCCCTTGGCTCTCCTGCTGCCTTCTGTTCATGGCTCCCTGAGGTCAGAGTCTAGAGTGAGCTAAGAAAGAAACTACTATTAAAGAGGCACTAAAGTGCTGCTTGATCCTTCCTTAATAATGTCAGTAATTGTCATTACACAGGGGTCTTAATATATAAATTATTTTGAGACTTGCCTGGAATAAAATTAGAAAATCTGTCTTCATTGTAGGAAAGGAAAGCAACTCAAAGTTTCATGCCCAAAGGACCATGAAAAACTCACACTTTCCCTGTGTTGGCATTTATATTTCAGATGGTCTGCTCCAGGGGCTAGGGGCAAGGCAATTGGAGCATACAGCCAGGTGACGGAGTCCTGGGAGGACTTTCCACTGGAATCCTGTTCTGGCAATCCTTAGATGTTCCAGTCAAGGCTCAATCCTCAGAGAGATAAGAGGTCTGGCAAAGGCCAAGTGAAGGAGAGTATCCCCTTGACTCAGACTTGATTTCAACCAGGGCAGGCTTCCAGTCCCAGCTAGCTGAACAGAAAAGGGAAGCCCTAATTCTGTTGGACAGTCAAAGAGCTATAAAGAGAGGATTATCCCATGGATATACCAGGTTCTAGATTTCAGACACCAAGAATATTCCCAGATGCCTCTTATTTGAAGTGTGGAAAAACCTATTGTAACTTCTATTCTGTTCAATATTTATTATAAAAATAGTGGGGCAGAATTTTCAGGATCTTATCATAAGTCTCCTTTTGTAGGGTCACTAGGAGCAAGCAGCTAGCTTGTGCTCCTAGGATTGTAGAACAGTGAGTCTAATTTCAGGTTCCTAATGGAAGAGAAGAGCTGATGGTTTAAAATGCAAACCTCACTGGGGGAATAGATTAAAAACGTAATAAAAGGATATGCACAGCACTGTTCAAGGCAGAACAGATCTGAAAAGGAAAGACTCAGTATAAAACAGAGAATGGAAATATGGTACCCAGGTGATGTCTTGGAGAGGGAAGAGAGAAATACCAGTAGCTGTAGACATCCCATCAGACTAGAGGGCAGCTCTTTCACTATGTGTCCAGGCATGGTAGCTGTGCAGAATCATGCCCTTTGCCACACATCCTATAATTTTCTGACTGCACTCTGGACCAGGTAGGATGGGGCTATCATGAAACAAGAACAAAATAGATAATAAAAGCAAAATAAAGCTCATAAAATATGTTCTATGTGGGATGGATTTGGCAGTATCTCATTATAACAACAACAACAAAAACCTTAGTGTGCACTTAATTGTATTTCCTGCTTTGTGGAGTTCTTGTAGATCCGAGAACATTGGGGGTGCTTCTTTATCCATAACTGGCTAGAACAAATCAATGCATATATATCAGATAAAGTAAAGTGTTTCTAATTGTGTCTGTGTTGGGAACATCCTAATTAAAAAGTGCTTCCAATATATTTGTTTAATGGCAAAGCTCAAATATGTCTCATGACGGCAAAAGGTGAAAAATTGATTAACTTTTTCTGAGCTTCCTTAATAATCACTAGGTAAAAATCGAAATCTTTCACTTTGTTTGGTTTAATGAGCTGGAAACAAATTACATCACATTGTCAGCTAGAATTTCAGGGCTTCATGCATAGAAACCATCTATTTTTCCTCTTTCTTTCCTGCCTGGCAAGGCACTTTCATCTTTTGCTTTCTTTACCTGTCTAGATTCATTTCGAATGTCCAACGATAATCAGGCTTGGTCTTTCCATTTCATGACCAGTCTTCCCCACAACAAGTTGCATATTGTTTGCCTCAACCCCCAACTGGATAGGTCTGGAATGAATTTTGCTGCCGTAAAGATCCCATGTATCTAAAAACGCTCCCTGCCTCTTGAAACCCCATTCCCGTTCCATATATCACATTAAAGGAAAATGTCAGGTTTTCATTACCATTGGCATTGCTTATTCTGAATAAGTTGCCTTTTTCTTCTATCCCTGTGTTCCATACTTCTTTTAATCTTTCTGGTCTGTGGCCTCATTGCTTTTTCATCTTTTTTTTTCTTTTTTTTTAATACTTTTTTTTAAAAAAGATACTGAGATTACATAAATGATACATAAAAAATATAGGGGATTCCCATATGCCCTACTCCCTACCCCTCTCACACTTTCTCACATTAACAAGCTCTTTCATTAGTGTGTTACATTTGTTACAACTGATGAACATATATTGGAGCATTGCTACTAAGTGTGGATTATAGTTTACATAATAGTTCAATCTCTCCTGCACAATTTTGTAAATTATGACAAGATATAAAATGTCCTGCATTTGTCATTGTAACGTCATTCAGGACAATTCCAATGTCCCAAAAATACCCCCATATTACAACTATTTTTCCCTCTTCCTCCCCTCAGAACCTCCAGTGGCCACTGCCTCCACATCAATGATAAAAGTTCTTCCATTTCTATAATAAAAATAAGTCTATAGTAGAATAACATTAAGTCTACTCTAGTCCATCATTCATTCTCCAATCCTGAGGATTCTGAGATGGTGATGCCCACTCCACCTCTAATTTAAAGGGGGCTTATATCCCATGGGGCAGATGGATGGTATTATCTTGCTTGCTGTTGTAGATGCTCTCTCTTCCTTGGGATGGTCATTGTCCATTTTCATTTCCTTGTTAGGTGTCCTGGGTGAGTCCAATGAGTTGGAGAGTAGGTGTTACAACTCTGTTGAGATTCAGGGCCCAGCTGGCACATGGGCAGTCCAAAGATTTAATTCTCTTGGACATAAACCTATCAACTCTAGTACTAACCATAGGTTCAAATAGAAGGGGCAGAAAAGCCAAATGTAGGGAAACCACAACTGAGTACAACTCTGTCACACTGGGAAGCATAAATTCCAAAGTAGAACCCACTGGCAGAGCACCAAACTCCTGAGCTGTCAGCCCTGCCTATAGTGTCTGCATGTCTCCAGAACCCTCAGGAGCTCTGCTTTTGAGGCAATATTTACTGTGGCAGTCAATGAGATCCTTCTGAGATGTACATAAGTTGGGAATGCCCTCCCAACTCACTTTGAAGTCTCTTAGCCATATAAACTTATTTGCCTTTACCCTTTCCCCCTTTTGGTCAAGGTCTTTTCCAGTTGCATTCTTGTTGGTGCTTGGTAGCAATCCCTTGGTGCCAAGGAAGCTCATCCCCGGGAGTCATGTGCCATGCAGGAGGGAAAGTAATGCATTTTTATGCTGAGTTTGACTTAGAGAGAGGTCACATTTGAGCAAAAAGGAGGCTCTCAGGAGGTAACTCTTAGGCAGCCTATAATACTAGGCTATGTTTATATTTCAAAAGAAAAGGTTCTTAAGTACAGTCATCAATATCAAGGGCCCGTAAATGAGCCATCCTCCTTCACTAGTCACTGCCCCTCTACTCGGGGGATTCTTGCTCTCCCATTAGAAAATGAGACAGAACTCCCCAGGACGGGAATTTGATATTCTTTAGGTTATTGAGTGGATATCCAACCACCATGACAATGCCCCATGAACACTTGAATTCATTCATATGACTTATAGGTGTGCCCAGGTGAACCTCTTCCCATGCATCCCCCATCACTGACAGCCCGCACCAGTGATCCGCCCCTGCTACAGTGGTAACCCTTCTGTGATCCAAAATTTCTTCAGAAATGAAGCCAACAAAATAACCAAGTAAAATTAATAAGAAAATGAAATAATAATGATAGTTTTAAAAATCACATATAAAATTCAAAAAATTAAAAAGAATTTGAAATAATAAAAAAATTTTAAAAAATTAAATTTAAAAAAAAATGTTGGCATTATGTCCTTCATGACTGTAAAATCTGTTGTCTTGTATGTACAGTGACATTTTCTTCCATTCATTTCCCCAGTGTCTAATTTTTTTCGTTTTGTCTTCAAAGAAGATTTAGTTTACAGAAAAGTCACGTACAGAATATAGGGAATTCCCATGTACCCAACATCTTCCCCCTTTCCCATATTAATAACATTTTACATGTGGATAGTACATTTGTTACAATTGATGTTCAAATATTGAAGCATTGCTACTAACCACGGTCAATGGTTTACATTATGGTTTACATTTTGGACCATACACTATTATAAGTTTTGACGAAATTTAACATGGCCTGTATCCATCATCGTAAGATCATGTAGAACAATTTCAATGCCTGAAAAATGTCCCATGTTCCTTCCATTCCACTCCTCCTTCCCTCTCCCCCCAGGACCCACAGCAACCACCAAGCTTCACTTCTAGACGAACACGATTCATAGTTACTAGCAACAACATAGAGGGCTTGACAAACTGGCCTGTCTTCCCCTATTAGTCACTGCCCATGCTCTCCAGAGACTCCCGCCCTCTATTTGAGAACATAGCAGGACTCTCCAGGATGGGGAGTCCCACTATGCAGTGACCCACTGTGTTGGTCTCCACCCCTGACACAACATGCTATGACAAGATGAACACCCACATGCTCCCTGGAAGCCTGCCCCAGGTGCACCCCATCCCGCATGCCCCTCCCTGAAACCAGCAACTCTCCCCTGTGTGCCTGCCATCTTTCATCTGTTTTTCATGTTGTTTTGTCTTTGGGATGTAAAGCTCATTATTATCATTTTAGCTAAAATCTTTGCTCACTGTAGACCAACAATCAGGATTCTCATTTGGTTAATCAATCTTAGGATTTCCATTTTGACACAATCTCAAGATCTCCTACACTGGGAATATCCTACTGGAGGAATTTTACTTAGTTTGTTTTTAGCTAAATAAAGCTCATAACTGAACAAGATCTTGATACAGTCTTGCAGCCAAAGAACTCTGGGCATCTGTAGATCCATTGAGTTGTACCTAGTCCCTGTCTGAACTGGTCAGATCAAGCTCCTGCCTGTGACTGGGAACTTCTTCAGTTTCCAAGCCTAGAACGTAATCTATTAGAAGTAGAGTCCTACTAGAATCTCCTATTGCCTTGTTCAGGACCCTGATATCTTATCTATAGCTTAGACTTTCCTTTTTCCAGGAGATTAGGTACTGCTCCCTATTATCATAGCCCCTGAGTGCTGGAGTATTATTAAACATCAGATCTGCATCAAATAAATTTCATTAGGCAACATGCTTTTATCTATCTCTCCTGATACAGATATATACCACAAATTCAGGTAAAAACAGTGTTACTTTTGTTTTCTTTGCCATTTTTTCATTGAGTAAAACGTTGGCTACAGTTAGGGACAATATTGAAACAATCTAGGGACTTGATAAAAAATTGAGGTTCATTTATCATGTCTGTCTCAGAGTTCCTGCCCCTGCCCTCACATATAAGATTTCACACACCTATGTGGACACTGCACTAAAAACCTGAGATCTCCTTGAGTCCATCTGAAAGAGTCAATTGTCCAGGACCTCTAATTCATTTAACTCTTTCCTCTTCCTCTTTACACCACATTGTGTAGCTGGGGTCTATATATCATATGGCAGAACTTTCCCAAATTAAGGCAATTTTAGTGTTTGGAGAGGGGAAAGACTCTTTCCTCAAGAATGGATAATCTATGGCAGGTTTGCTAATAGGAATCTGCAGAATTGCATAACCATTCCTTCATATCAGAGAGCATTTTACCTGGGCTGGACAGGCTTTCCAAAGGGCCAAGCAATGATATTATGCCCTCATGAGTAGCTTGGAGATGGGAGCTATAGAGTAGAAGAAGGTGTTTTTCCTGGAAAGGGTATAAGTTGAGAAAGATATGTGATTTGCAGCCCACATCTTCTATTTCCAGGATCTGTGACATTGCATTGGGCGCTTAATCTCTGAACCTAGGTTCTCCAACTCCAGGCCGGAAAATTTATACAAAGAAGTAATGGACATAAGAGTTTTGTTGTGGTAGAATGCTAGAAAAGAGATGATTACCTTCACATAGGCATTCAACAAGGTGCTGTGATATATAAAAATGTTAAGATATATCCCTCAACAGAGTACCTCTTATATAATGGGAAAAGGTGTACAAGTTAAAGATTCACACAGAACTGGGTGAAAAATCCTAACTTTACTCCTTGGAGCTAATGTCATCTACCTCAAACTTTTCTGTGACATGAAACTACAAAATGCTTGTAATTGTATTAGTGAAGGAACATAGAAAGGTCAATAGACTATAAAGATATTGGAAAGATATAAATTGTGTATTTTTAAACTTTACATATTAAGAAATCTAAAAATAACTATGCATGAATGTTTTAACTCTAAAAGTAAATCTATGGCCTCAACTATTTTTATATTTTTGCAATATTTAACAATGCTTCAATGCTTTAAAATAATAAAAATAACATAATTCGTTTATGATATAATATCTATTTATCAAGTAATATTTGTTGCATGTTTACAATGACTCAAACACAGTTCTAAAGGCTTTCCATGTATTAACTTATTAAATTCTCACATTAACTCCTTTCAATGGACCTGTTATTACTTCAATTTATAGGTGAGGAAATCTAGACAATACTGACAAGTAAATTGCCTTAAGCTACTGTATTAGGGCTATCCAGATAATCAGAACCAACAGATTATATACGTGTGTATGATAGAGACTTATTTTAAGGAATTGTATCATGAAATTGTGGGAACTGACAGGTCTGAATTCTGTAGGGCAGTGCAGAACTGGAAATTCTGTTAAGAATTGATGTTAAAGTATTGAGTCCAAAGTACATAAGAAAGGCTAACAGGCTAGAAACTATTAGAGAAGTAGAGGGTATAATCTTGAGGCAGAATTTCCTTTTCTTCTAGAAACCCAAATACTTGCTCTTTAAGTCCTTCAGCTGATTAGAAGGGAGCCCACCCCACATTATTAAGGATAATGACCTTTATTAATATCAATGGATTAGAGCTGTTAATCATACCTACAAAATACCTTGGAACATACGTGTCAGTGTATGACCTAACAACAGGGCACCATAACCTTGCCAAGTTACATATAAATTAATCTTCACAATTATAAAGTTAGTAACTTGGAAATATGATAATCAAATCCAAGCAAGATCACCTCCGGAGCCCAGTATGCCTGCCAATTCAAATACGACATAATGGATTGGTTTAACAACAAGAATTTATTGGCTCATGGTTTCAGAAGTTAGAACACTTGCTTCCTCTAGGTGCTATCGTGACCTGAAGTTAGCAATTGGGAAGGAAACAGGGTACAGGTCCCAAATAAGTCCAAAACCCAGTAGGGCAAGCTCCATTAGATTTCAAGGTCTAAGAGTCATCTGTGGATGGATGTATTGTCCTCCAGGCTGCTGGAGTGGCAGCTTCACCTTATCCAAGCATTTTCACAGTGGCCATGCTCTCCCTGAATGCTGGGAACTAGGCTCCATCCTTTCTAAGCAATGGAGTGGTGGTCTTGCTCTGCCTAAAAACTGGGATGTGGGCCCCACCCTCACCAAGCATTGGGGTGATACCTGAACATGAATATCAAGCAATGGGGTGGGAGCACCATCCTTTCCAAAAGCAGAGACAGAGCCATAGGTGGCCCTGCTCTCTTGGCTCAAAGTTTCTTTTCCCTTCAGATCTCTGTTTCCATGGTTCTGTCCTTGAAGTCATTCTTTCTTCAATTTGTCCCTTCCCTGCCCCTTTCAGTCCTCCATGGAAGTGCTTCAGAACATACACATTTCACAAAAAGCTTGTTGGCTTTGAATGAAATTCAAGGAGGTCCAAAACATGAGAAAAAAAAACAAACAAAAAAAGGCTTTCCACACCTCATTCCTATATAACTACATTGCCAGCCCTGAGTTCCAAAATGGCTGTCTGTTTCTACCTTAAGGCACACCCACTTTAGCAAAGGGTTGTTCCAATAAATCTTCATGTGGAGTCCTGTATTCTGGGGTCTCATTTCCTGCATGATCAAGGAGGGCCCAGGGAGAGCTGCTTCTGTCCCTAGCCTCAGAGCACATTGTCTGGATAGGATGAGAGTTTTCAAAAACATCAATTGCTGTTTCCATTGTGCTTAAGAGTTCAGTTCTCAGATCATCCTTTTCCTCTCACATTTTACTATAAGCTACAAGGGGGAACCAGGCTCCACCTTCACACTTAGCTTGGAAATATCCTCAGATAAATATTCAAGTTCACTGCTTACAGATTTCACTTTCAATCCAACCATGTTCTTTGCTACCTTATAAAAATAACACATACATTTTCCTTCTAAGGCCTCATCAGAAGTATCTTTAATGATCGTATTTCTACCAACAGTCTCTTCAACAGAATCTAGGCTTTGTCCATCTAGCATCATATAATTCTTCCAGCCTCTATCCATTACTCAATTCAAAGCTGCCTCCACAGTTTTAGGTAATTGTAATAGTAGCACTCTGCTTTCTAATACCGAAAACTGTCTCAGTTTGCTAGGCTGCTAAGACAAACACCTCACAAAGGGTTGGCCTAACAACAAGAATTTATTGGCTCAAAGTTTCAGAGACTAGAAGGCTTGCCTCTTCCAAGGCTCTGTAGCATTCTGGCTGGCTGTCATCCTTTGGGTTCCTTGGTTTTCCCATCACATGGCAACATCCTGCCCTTTACCTTCTGTATTCCCACTGACTTCTGGCTTCTAGAATGTTCCTATCTTTATCATTATAGGGCTTCCAGTAATAAGACTGTATTAGTCAGGATTCTCTAGGGAAACAGAACTGAAAGGAGATATCTGTAAATAGTATGAGAATTTATAAAATTGTCCCATGCAACCATTGGGATGCACAAGTTCAAATTCCATAGAGAGGCTTCAAGCCAGGGACTCAGATGAAGGTCCTCTTGGAATTCCCCAGGAGACACTGGCTGTCTAAAGTCGAGACGGGGATTCTCTCTCTGAATGCTGAAATCAGTTCTCCTTTTAAGACCTTCAGCTGATTGGAGACATCACCCATTGCTGAAGGCAGTCTCCTCAGACGATTGCAAGATGTAGCCATGCAACTATGCAGTCAGGACACTGGTGATTAAGGTCTGTGAAATGTCCTTGTATTACAATTAGCACAGTGATTGCTTGACCAGAAAATGAGGCACCATTGCCTGGCCAAGTTGACACAATAGCCTAACTATCACAAGGACAAAGACCCATTCTGATTGAGTTGTTCATACCTTAAATTAAAAAAAAAAAAAAAAAATCTTCAAAGGTCCTATTTATAGACGGCTCACACCCACAGGAAGGGGATTAAGGTTAAGAACATGTGTTTTTCTAGGGTTCATAACTCAATCTACCACAGTGTTATACAGTGCTCCCGGGGAGAGACAATTTTCCAAAGGTTTCTCTGGTCTTTGCATGTCTCATGAGTGAGGCTTCAACTGTCCTTTGTTCCAGACTATATTTTCAAGGATGCTAGCATAGTGAACATCCTTGGAAGAGAGAAATAGTGTTTTCTTCCAAAGAAAATGTAGGTTTGCTTGGAGTTTTGGAAGATAGACATGGTGCCTCCTGATGTAACAAAGATCAACCATGCTTTCTCCTCATTATAAAATATTTGGGTATCCTAAGTTCAGGGCTGCTCTCCTATGGTGCCACTCACTGCATGTGCAGGTGTTATCATCATTACATTTGCCCTATAGGACCTGGAACTCAAGGAACTGGTACAAAAATCCTGATGCTCTGGCTACTGCTATTGCTGTGAGTAATGAATTTTCCTTCACCGTTTGAAACTTTGGTCTGGCATCCATGAAACGGTGGTTAGCTAACTTGTGAGCTTGAGAGTAAACTCACAGTTACTTCATAGTTCTTGGCACTTTCATAGTAATAGTAATAATAATACAGTAATACTGTTATTAAATGTCTTTAGATATTGGCGCAGAGTTTAAATGTGTTTTTATGCTAAGAATTTGTTTGGAACACCATCAAATGAATTTCTACATGTGTTGCCATATATGTGTGTGTATGTGTGTGTGTGTGTGTGAGGGTGTTTGCGTGTGCATATATATTTGTATATATGTATATATTATTAGCCTACCATAGAACACTTTTAAAGTTACTTGCACTTATTCTGTCATAGGTTACTGTAATCTGGATCCTTTATCTTAATTAATCATCTTATAGTGTATAATATCAGGTCACCAAAAGTTATTTTATATTGGGAAAGATGACAAGAAGTACTGTGCATTAGATTTGAAGGAAACACATTTTTAACAAAGTGTCAAAAATAATATCAAAAGTATTTTATTGTAAGTCCTCCCTGCCCTTAGGTGTCCAGACACTATTTAAAGAACACCACGTTCCCTGTCGCTTAATGGGGCAAGCGTTGGGTCCAGTCTAAGGTTTAACTCAATTTGACAGGGCTATTGACTTTGTTAGTCTGTTAAAAGATAAATAGCTAAAAATAAAGAGAAGAAATGACCCTGGATATTTTCTATTTTTTTTACTGATTATTAAATGATACATAAGCATGAATTTTCTAAATATAAATACATTCCCTGCATATGTTTAATTAAAAGCACTTTGTAACAAACCAAGTTACTGAATTTGGCAAATATTGTTGAAGTGTGAATATTATCCTAGCAATTTCAACAGGATTGAATAAATGCAATCCACATAGAAGTATGATTTCTATGACTTCTATGACTAAGAAGCCACAGATAAGTAATGATAAGGGCCTGATTAGATTCAAGTCAATGGGAAGAGAAGAGCCAAGAATGACTTCCAAGTTCCAGCATGTACAACCCTGTGAATGATGGCACCCTTTAAGCATCGTGAAGAAGGATGCAGTGAGTTGAGTTTGGGGAGTGTGAATGTCGAGGTGTCAGTGGGACATTCACATGGAAATTCCTCGTGTGGATTAGGCTCTTTAAATATGAGGTAGTTTGAGGCTTTTGAAAGTTATTGCTATGGAGATGACCTCCTGATTTATATATTTGCACTTTTCTGGACACAAACTATGTCCCTTATGTCTTACCAATGTAAGGCCATGTTACCAATCGAGTCGGAATCTCAATTCTGTCGCTTAGCGGTTTCCTCATCCAAACTGTGGCGTTAGTCTGATAGCAGCATCTTCAAATCAGCAGACCTAGGTTTGAAACCCAGACATGTCATTTTTAGCTGTCATTTAATATTTTTGGGCTTCAGTTTACCCTTCTATAAATTGGAGATAATAATATATACCTAGAAGTATTCATTGGGGCATTAAATTAAATTAACTAAGATACATAAAATGCTTAGCGCAGGTGCTGGCATATAGTAATCACAAAATAAATGTTATCCAGTAATAATGGTAATAAGTAATATATACAAAGTGTGTGGTACAGTGCAGTTACTAAATTGCTCTTACTATTACTAATCATAATGTGTTTTAAAATGCAATGAAATATCATCATGGAGATTCCATCTGTTTAGGAAATTCTCTCATCTATCACTCAGATCTTATGTATCCTTCAAGAGCAGTTCCAATGGAACTGCTTCAAGTTCTTTTCCAATCTTCTTAGTTGGAATGACTTGCTTTCTTTCTCCTTTGCAGCCCCAGAACAGTTTTATAACACTTTTGTTACCACAATGGACTAGTATATTATAATACTGCATGTTTTTAGCAGAGTACTCTAATCGATTTTGAGCTCCAAAAATATAAGGATTATGCCTTATTTCTCTTTGATTCTCCAACAACATTTAGGACAGTGCTCAATAAATGTTAAATAGGATAGGTTGAATTCCTCAGAAACAGCCAGCTGCTCTAACTTGATCTTAAGGAGAAAACTACTCACAACATATTAAAAAACAGCAGGAACATTGCAGTAGCTTGATTTAGATAACCATAACAGATGTGTGAGAGAATCTCATGCTTTGCAAGCCATGTGCATGTGAGGGGTTTTTCATTTTTCTTAATGCATGCATTTGCATAGAGAAAAATTAAGCGTTCCCTTTGTTTATATTCATGTGAGAAGAACAAATGCCTTTTGTTTTGTACAACTGGAAATATGTTGATGTTTTCAAGCTTGCATTTATCATTAAACCAGTCCTAGGAAATAAAAGGTCAATGCCAGCTCTTGGATATAAACACTTAGAAAATCTAGAATGTTAATTAGCTACTGCTTTGGGGACTCATGTCATACATCTATAAAAAAGGAAATTCTGATATTCATTGCCTTGTATGTTCTTTTTCATAGTTTGTATGTGCATAATAAAAGTACAAATTGTGCTAATTATTTAATGATATAAATTGAATAAGTTATCTTACTATGCTAGTCATCTAGTGTTTATATTCAATAATATTTTCTTTCTCTTTGTTTTTTTTAAAGAAATCAACAAAAACTTTTAAAGTTAGCATTACAGTTCCTTTAAATGACCGGCCACAGTCTGATTTTCCTCTTCCCTATGAAAGAAACTTTCCTCTTTTATAATAGAAAGACTCTAGAAAGCATTACAGGTTAATAATTAAAACAGCTATGTAAGCATGTTCTTTTGAGATGTGGGTTGAAGGTGCTGTAGGTTGGAGGAGGGAACCTGCATTTCATTATACAATTTTCTATATATTGTTGGATGTCTTCCCCATGTGAATGCATTACTTTAAAAAAATTTTTGAAATGCAGCCTAAAATAAAATCTAGAAGCTGGCAGAGCTGTCACATGTCACCACATTGAAGAGGTAAATTTAATTTTAATTCAATAAATGTAGAAAGGACTGAAACTGGCATCAGAAACAAGAGTCAGTTTGGGAAATGATATTGTAATGAGTCTGCCCTCTGCTATATTTTGGCTGAGCAAGGGATAATCTTAAAATGAACAAATTTTGTGATATTGCCCATGAGAGATTTGTGAGATGGCCCTCCAGAAACCTGGGTAATAGAAGTCTGCAGATAATTCTGAGAGAGTGTCTGGTTTGGATGCTGTATGGATCATGAAGGGGTTGTTAGGTACGGTTGCCACGGAATAAGTTTTTTGGGGAACCACTGGCAGAATATGAGTTACTCTCATATATCTGCAATATAACTTTTATGAATCTAGCAACTCTGCCTGGTTTGCAGAAAACTGGGAAGCTAGGGTGGGAACCCATAGTGAACTGGAAACCATAAACTTTATTATCGTGCTGCCATTGCTTTATCTTCCTAAGCCTCATTCTCCTCATTCCCATTAATTTTTTTAAAGGAAGGAAAAAATCTTTGTAAAGATTAAATGTGGTGTTGTAAATTGAAAATGCTTTTAAAAAAAACTGTAAAATTCAGTGCACATGTAAAGTGGCAAATTGAGCTCACCAGAGTTCTTCTGAATCATCAAGTCATCAAGTCAATTTTACCCCAGGTCTCTTGTACATGCCTGTTCTTTGAAATAAATTACTATGGTTTAGCAACCAACCTGATATTCCACCAAATACTTTTTGAGTAAGTTACTTTTTTAAAAACTGTTTTTGAAGTTTACCAATCATACATGAATATCCATAAACAATAAGTGTATAGTATAAGTTTTGAACTTAGAAAACAAACATGCACACCATCATGCAGGGTTCCCCTGCATCACCCCACCACCACCACCTTGCATTGTTGAGAAACAATTGTTACAAACTATGAAAGAGCATCATTGAAACATTACTACTAACAATAGCCAATACCTTACATCTGGTGTATAGTCCCCCAACCCACCTGGTTAATGACACCCTGTATAGTATTATATACTTACTATACTTTATGAGAGAATATTCTCGTTTTTGTTCTGTTAATCATAGTCCGTTTTCCAACACAGGATTCACTGTGTTACTTTTAACAACTTTTCTATCAACTTTTCTATCCATCAACCATTCAATGTGTTTCGCTTCTAGAACAGCGGTTCTTAACCAGGGGTCCACGGAACCCTGACCCTCAAGGGGTCTGTGGAAAGGTTTCAGGGAGTCTGTGTGCTTGAATTGAAAATAAAAATCAACTTATTATCTATATTTTCTCTGACCTCTAACTGAACTCTAGCATTTCCTTCACTTATGAATGTACACAATGAACAAAATACAGTTGTATTCATTTCACCTCACTGGCAAAGGGGTCCATGGGACAAAACAGGTTAAGAACCCCTGTTCTAGAGAGTAAGTTCATGCTTATGAAAACATATGATGGAGTTGAAGGAGGAAATGAATAAGACAGGGAAAGGTGATGGCGCAGTATTTCCTGCTGTTTCTATTAAAGTCCCCTCAATATAACCCACTTTTATTTATCAAGCAAAAACAAACTATTTCTAACAGCATTTAACAATATAATTTCCTGAATGTCGATGGTTTGTTCGAAAATGTCTCGATTTAGTCCTGACATTAAACTTGTTCGTGTGCAGCCAACAGACCACCCAATGCGCTTTTACAGTCTCTGCCGGGGTCTTAACATGGTCTCTAATTGTTCTCAGCTGGGAATCCAGCTCACTCAGAAAGACGGGGCTAGTCACCAGGTCAACCTGGCCGTCTGCTCTGCGGCCCAAAGGAGCCCTCCGAAGAAGCTGGACCAGATCGCAGGCTGAATCAAGAGTGCTTGAACACATAACCTAGCAGCTCTTGGAGATTATGGTTAAATTTACCCACACGATGGGACAATGTATTTAAAACGACTCTCACTATGCAGCTTAAAATAATAGTTCAACATTCTCAAGTGGACTTCAAGATTTTAGAATATATTTAAATGTTTTAAAACAAGAAGCACAAAAGAGAGAATCATTCTGAGTTGGTGAAGTAAGCCTTTAGAAGGGTGGTGATCAAACCTCTTTTGCCTTGTTAACTGTCTTCATTCAGATTATTTTTTGCACTATATAAGTTCCTAATTCTACTCTGATACTCCATTCCTGTGGTTTGGCCCAGTAGCAGTTCTTATTTAGGAAGTCAGGAGACTGGATTCTACCACAGAAATCCAGATTAGCTGTGAACTCATTCAGTTCACTCAAAGACTACACTTCTTGTTATATAAATGAGGGATAATTGGCACATTGACTCTAGGGAATGGTTTTCTGTTACTTAATTTGATAATTACAAAGATGATATAGCACCTTAAAAACCTGCCTATAATATAATAAGTGAAAGGATTTGATGTAATAACTGGGAAAAGGCAAAATAAATAATTAGTTCTGGTTTAATTTCAAACATGCAAAACTATTTATGCCCCTTGCTAATGAAACTGTTTACACACGTTTTAACAGTTATTTATCTGTCAATTTCATCCAGATTCTGGAATTAGAGTTGATAGGCCATGTTAGCAGGACATTTCTTACATTAGAAGTAGTATAAATAGTAATCATAGATTCCCTATCTAAGAGTATTAAAAAAGCATATTTATAAATGTATAAAGTAAATAAATATGAGCTATTAATACTAATATTTAGAGTTAAAAGGAGAACATATTATTCCAACGTATAATATTTAGGGGAAAAATGAGAAGACCAAGCCTATTGAACTGATTTCTTTACAAGTTTATGTCTTTGCCATCAAATTAGAAAATGTTATGTTACAATTTTGGTTATTTAACATGATGGAATAAAATCCATTGTTTCATCCATCGTTTCTCTCCCAGTAAACAACATTCTAAACATGCGAACACAACTTTAATCACACTCCATGCTGGAAGCAATTTGTATTCAGATATGCATGAGTACACCACAAAGAATTCATCTTTAATCCAGTGGCATGGATCAGACCTGGTCTACAAATTTGAAGATCCAAAAGTCATCATTCAGATACTCACTAAGGATATGCAGAAGTCCCAGAAGCATTGTATTGAACTTGTCTTAATAAGAAATAACTTTTCACTACCTACCACTACCACCTTGCTCCAAGGTATTGCTTGGGTTATTGCAAAGGCCTCTAACTTTTCTCCCTGCTTCCACCCTTGATTCCCTCTGGTCCTCATAGCTGTCAAAAGTGATGTGAACACTTGTGTAAAAAACATTGGGGAAGGTAGTACAATATTGTGAATGTAATTATTATCACTGAATTTGTATGCTTGAAACTAGTTAAAATGGGAAATTTTGAGCTGCATACATGTTACAACTATATATATATATATGTATATATGTATATTGATCTTTTAAAACCTAACATAAAGGGTTATAGGCAAGGTTATAGGAATTATCTTTCACATTATATACAATTGAATATCTAAATAAAACAAATTAATCACCTTAAAAGCTTTGAAAAGCTGAAAAGACAGTGGAAAAAATGTCAGGCCAAAATTTTGGAGAAATGTTTGGACTCAGAGAGGTAAGCAGACAATTAGAACATCAAAGATACTTGAATGGGGTTTATAAATGCCACATACTTGGTCTTAGGTTTGTGTGATTTACTGGCTTGATGAGGTCAGAATTCCAGGCTCAGTAACTGCCCAAGGAAGGCAGTCTCATAGCTGTCCTACCCACATTAAGCTGAGATCAGGACCATAAACTATAACTGCACAAGTTGTTCACTGGAAAACTCCATGGGGAGGGATATTCAGATGCAATACAGCATAAAGTGTGCCTCCTGTAATTGTGCAGTACACAACATGCAACACTGTAGAAAGCAGATTTATGGAACCTCAAAGGGCTTCACCCTCAGGATAGAGGCGAACTTGAAATAAACTCCCTTATCCTGAATGGTACATAAGATTGCTATGATGCTGAGCAAAACAAGGGAGAAAAAGGAAATGAAAAGAAAATTAACCATCCCTGTGAAATTGAGACCACATGTAACATGAAAGCCTTCATCTGTATCTCATGAGTATTTCACGTTCATCACCTGTGTGAGCCAGGAAACATCAAGTCATAACCTTGGTTTGAGATGGCTTCAAAATGGTACACACAGTGCCTATGGAGGAGGTAGAATTTACTCCAGGCTTCAGGAAACCCAAAAAATAATTTTTCAAGAGCAATTAACAGCACTTGGTCAATGGTACAGGCCATGAATAAGAATGCAACATAAGCAATAAATGTTGTGAAGAGATCACATAGTTTTCATATATTGGAACTGTCTTAGTCAGCCAAACGGGTACTGATGCAAAATACCAGAAATCTGTTGGCTTTTATAAAGTGAATTTATTTGGGGTAGAAGCTTACAGTCACAAGGCCATAAAGAGTAAGTTACCAAAGTCTGCTGCCACATGTTGGAGCAAGGTGGCTGTCAGTCTCTGACAGGGTTCAGCCTTCCTCTTCCTCCTAAGGCTCTGTGGCCCCAGTTTCTTCTGATCTCAGCTGCAGGCTAGCATAGGGCTCATCTCCTCCCTGGGGCTTGTCTCCTTCCCTGCTTTCTCAGCTGCTCAGGGCTCTGGTCTCTTCAGCTGTAAATGATCAGGGGAACTGCTCTGCTCTCTCCCCAGGGCTCCAGTATCCAAAATTAACTCTCTGTATTTTCCTTTTCAATGTATTTACTTTCCTGTCTTTTATTGAGCATCTGTTTTTATAGCCCACAAAGGGGAGGGGGTCCTCAAACCAAGTCACCCTAATGATGTGGTCAAATTAAAGCCCTAATTTTGATTTAATAAAGTAAAAGTGAAACCTCTGAATCTAATATAATCTAATAGGCCCAGAGGACCTGACCAGTTTACAAACACAATCCTATATCTATTTTTGGAATTCATAAACAATACCAAACTGCCACATTCCACCCTCTGAATTCCAAAATGACATTACAATATTAAAAAATAAAAATATAAAGCCTTAAATCTGTACCAATACTAAGAACAAAATTATATCACAATCATTTTAAAGAAATACATTTTGTCTTGGGACAAAGTCCCGCCTGGCTGTAGACCCCTGAAACTTACAAAACCATTTATCTGCTTCCAGTATACAAAAGGACAGACAAAGGATAGACATTTGCATTACCACAGGGAAAACCTGGGAGGGAAACATGAGTCATGGGTCCCCTACAGTTCTGTAAACCTGCAGGGCCATTATCCCTTCCATCTTTCCCCTACATGTCCCTTTTAGGCCAGGCTGACAGTGGTTTTGTTCATACAGCTCCCTCAAAAAGCTTGTTGGTTTAGCATGTAGGAAGGAAGGGTGGAAGCCATCAGACAGTAAGACTTTCCACAAGTCCTTCCTAGATAACTGCATTTTCAATCCTGACTTATAAATTCCATGTTTAGTTAATTCCTCAAATGGTACATGTATTAGGGTTCTCTAGGGAAACAGAATCAATAGGAGATATCTGTAAATAGTATGAGATTATATAAGAGTCTCTCACATGACCGTGGGGATGCACAATTACAAGTTCCTCAGGCAGGCTGCAAACCAGGGGTTCTGATGAAAGTCCAATGAAGGTCCTTGATGAGTTTCCAGGAGACATTGGCTGTCCAAAGACAAGCTGGGAAATTTTCTCTGAATGCTGAAATCACTTCCCCGTTTTAAGGCATTCAACTGATTGGATAAAAGCATCACCCATTGCTGGCATCAATCTCCCTGATTGATGTAGATGTAATCAGCCATCCATGCAGTAAACTCACTGATAACTAAAGCCCATAAATGTCTTGTATTATGATTAGCCCAGTGCTTGCTTGACCAGAAAACTGGGCACAATTACCTGGCCAAGTTGACACAGTAGCCTAACCATCACACTGCACTATCATCTGGGGACGTGATTTCCAGAATCAGTTTCTGGTTTCTTTGTAGCCAGCAATTCAGTTCTCAACTTATCTCTCTCATCTAGCATTTTGTTACAAGCTGCAAGCAGAAGCCAAGCCACATTCTCTGAGATTAGTTTGGAAAACTTTTCAGCTAAATGTCCAGGCTAGCCATTTTCAAATTCTGCCTTTCATATAACATCAGGAGTCAATCTTGCGAAGTTCTCTGCAACTTTAAAACACGGATCCCTCTCCTCCAGTTTCCAATAATAGTTTCATCATTGACTTCTAAGACCTCATAAAAAGTCTCTTTAGCATTCATATTCCTACCAACAGTCTCTTCAAAGCACTCTAGGCCCTTTCTATCAAGCATCTCACAATTATTTCCTTTTAAGGCCTTATCAAAAATAACTTTAGTCTCCATATTACTGCCAATAGTCCCTTCAAAAGCGATCTAAGCCTTTTCCATCAAGCATCTCACAATTCCTCCAAAAAATACCCCTTACCCATTTATAAAACCATTCCAGGATTTTGGTAATTGCAAAAGCACAACCCTACTCTCTGGTACCAAATTCTGCATTAGTCAGCCAAAGGAGTGCCAATGCAAAATACCAGAAATCTCTTTGCTTTTATAAAGTGTATTTATTTGGGATAGAAGGTTACAAGTACATGGCCATAAAGAGTAAGTACTTCCTTCACCAAAGTCTGTTGCCATGTGTTGGAGCAAGATGGCTGCCAGTCTCTGTGAAGGTTCAGCTTTTCTCTTCCTCCCAAGGCTCCATGGTCCCAGCTTCTTCCAATCTCAGTTGTAGACTAGCATAAGACTTGTCTCTATCCCTGAGCCTCGTCTCTTTCTGGGCTTTCTCAGCTGGTCAGGGCTCTGGTCTCTTGGGCTGCAAACTATCAGGTGAATGGATCAGCTCTCTCCCCAGGGATCCAGCATCCAAAATTAAACTCTCTTGTGTCTTTACTTCTCTGTGTTTGATTGAGGATCCATTTTTATAGCCCACAAAGTTGGGTGAGGGGACTCAAACTGAGTCACCCTAATGACGTGGTCAAATAAAAACCCTAATCTTGATTTAATAAATTAAAAGTGAAACCTCTGAATCTAATATAATCTAATAGGCCCAGAGGAACAGACCAGTTTAAAAACACAATCCAATATCTAGTTTGGAATTTATAAGCAATACCAAACTGCTGCAGGAACTTACAGATGTGAATAATAAACAATAATGGTGTGGCAGATTCATTGCATCCATTACACAAATTATTCATCCCTTCCTGGATCCATGCATTTTGCCATTTTTCTTTATATTTCCTGTTATAAAATGCACAGTCTAGTCCCCTCTCCCTTGAATCTGGGCTGGCCTTGTGTTTGCTTCCTATAAAAAAAAATGCAGTAGATTTGATGGTGTTCTAGTTTCAAGACATCCTAGACCATCATTCAAAAACTAGCCAAACCAGAAATATGGAGACAAACTCACGTTGGACAATAAGAACTACCTAACTGAGCCAAGCCCAAAAGATCAACACACAGACACGGGAGCTGAAAAAATACCATTCCAGTTATCAATCTCTTGCCTCTTCAGCTCCATATCCATCATTTGAAAACTGTGCAGAATTCTTTTAGGCACTTCTTTACATTGAGCACAATGTTAAGCTTTCTGAGGAGATGGCGATATAGGGGCATTGGAGGAAGAAAGGATTCTCTTAATGGTTCTGGTGCCTGCACAGTTGGTCCCAGTGTGGGGTGTGAGTGTACCAGGTGGTGATGTGTCCCAGCTATGTGTCCAGGGCACACAGATCCTCAGCAGTCTCATATCCTGGTCTGGCCCAATGACCATTGCCACATGGCCTTCCCAACAGAGACAGGAGGTGCTCCAGGCCTCCCACACTCAAGGGGCCTCCTAGTCAAAGAAGTCCTTTGCTTCTCTGATACCTTAAAAATGTTGTCCTATAATATTTCTAATATGCATTTGTGTGTGTGCATGTGCATGTATGTGTGTGTGTTTAACTCCTAAAAAATTTATTTGGGGTTGTAATATGAATTAATTATACTATTTTCCATGTGGAAAAAAATCAATTATCCAAACACTATATATTAAACAAATGACACAATCTGTCCAGTCCTCAATGATGTGTAAAGCCATTTCTAAAGATTCCAAATGACCATAAATGCTTGGGTTCAGTTTCTGGGCTCTATCTATCTCTCCATATCTATTGGTGATTTTACCAAATCCTTGCAGCATATAGCTTTAAATATCTTTGTATTTGGTAGTGCAAGTCCATTTTTTTTTTCTTTATTCCCTTTCCCCCAGAATTATCGTATCTAATTTTAGATACTATACTTGATCTTAGCCAAAAGGTTGAGAAGTATTCATAGCTAATTTTTAATCTTGATTGTTTTAATGTAAAATCTAAGAATCACTTGGTAAATTAGATGTCAACCCATATTGAGCTTTTTTTATTGGAACTGCTTTAATTTTACTGATTAATGAAGTGAATACTGCCATGTTTGTGATTCTGAGACTTCAACAGTTTAAGTTCCCATAGAGTATGTGTTTGGCCAGGTTTAGAACATGTGTCATTTTCTGTGGCATATAAGTCAAGGCTACGTGGTTGATAGACCCACTGGAATTATATTGCATGTGGATGGATTGCAGGGCCTCAAATAATGTGCTATAGGAAAAACAAAAAGAGATGTTTCTAAAAACTCTTCTCCATTCCCTCCTATATTTAACTTTTCTCTCATATCACAAGGATCTCATTTCATTACATTCTCTTCAGTATGAATTTTAACAGCAGAATTAATTAACTATAACAAGGCTGCTGTTATTATTTATCAAATGCTTACTATTTTACAAATACAATGTTAAATGCTTGAAATGAATTTTCCCATTTGATCATTGTGGAAACATTAGGAAACAGGGCTAAAGTTCAGCCACACACACTGTAGCAGACTTATTAGTAGCTAAAATACTGAAATATTTCCATTTTAGATGGTAAGTAGCCACTTTCCCAGCATGCTGGGCTTCTCCCCATCTGTGCTTTTCTGCCCCAACCCTCCATCAGACCTCCCCACATTCCAGCAAATAAGGGTGTCACACTTGGTCCAGTTGTAGGCTCCAGATGACTGCACCAGTGCCACAACTAGTACCCTTTATAAGTGGTCACTGCCTCTGCTTCACCAGTTGTTAAATATTCTGAACATCATCTCTAGAAATGGGTATTTTCTCCATTTTACAACTGAGAAAATTGAGCTTAGAAAGATAAACAGCATGCTAATAGTTACATAGCTTTCATGAGTCAGACAGATTTAAACCCCATTTGGTCTAACTCCATAGAGTATTTTAACAAGTTAACATAGATCTCTAGATAGCTCAATGTTCTTTGAAAAAATATCCTCTCCTTCAATCTTAAACAACAGTGGGAGATCTTCGACTATTAGTTCTGGAGTTTCAAGCATTTATTTCTTGGACCCTCCTTTATTCAATATTGTTAGGAAGCAGTCGTAAAATATAATACAGCCAAATTATTTATAAATTTCATTACCTTTCAGATCCATCAGTTTACTAATGCCCTTTGACTCTATAAATTATTTCATACAACCTATGAAAAACAGGGTTCATCAGCTATGTGTCAAAATTCCTTTATGTGCTATAATTTGTCTCTTGAAGGAAATTTATTACCTTCAAACCCAAAGCTGGCAAGACGGAGATGAGGAAACCAAGCATTGCCGCGGAATCCAAAAACACCATTGTCTTATAATGAAAATTGCTTGTTAAGCAAAAGAACTGAAAAGAAGGTAATATTTCAAAGTATTTGAAACAGTTATTTCTGATCATGATCACATTTTACTTTATTCAATGAATTAAATGAACTTTTCTAATTCAATATGCACAAAGGTGATTTTAGTAGGATAGTTTATATTATGTATCTTCATTCAAACTAAATGTCCAATAGTAGAAAATTCTTTCATAAAAAGTATTATACACAGCAGTGTTAATTATGTTCATTATAATGTATTACCATCAACTCTATTCCTTTCCACACTTTTATAATAAAACTCATTAAAAATTCTACAGGCATTAAGCATCCGCTCCGGAGTCCTGTGTGATGTTATCCGTGTTTGTTTTGTAAGTTCACAGCTTTCATTATACACTTATTGTTTATGTATGCTTATGTATGAATGATATTCTTCAATAAGTTTTGCAAATGAAGCAAACCAAAAAAGAAATATACAAGCTACATCAAGTATTTTGAAGTTATTTGAATTTGTGATTGTGGAAACTAAAATATCTGAAAAATTCTTAAAATGTTAAGTATAAAGAATTGAATAAAAATGTAATACATTGTTATTTTGGGAATCCTGGTGGGGTTTTTTGGTTTTTTTTTTTTTTTTTTTTTTTTTTTTCTTTTCTACTCTCTCTTATTCAATGTCTTTATGACACAGTCACAGCAAAATTATTTCTAAATTCCATTTATATCGTATAAACTTTCACTCTATAAATCATTTTATTTCAACTTAGGTAAAAGATATATGTGTCACACTTTGAAGCTGCTTCTGGCCATGGCTCCTACCATATAAGAGGCTGGTTGAGAGTGAAAGCAAACAAACTTTCATGTAAAGACAAATTGAGATTAGAGAAAGAATATCTTGGCAGCAGTTGTGTTCTAGGTTCATATATGTGCCTATGTCCTAAGTACATATTTACTCTTAGATTTCATGAATGAAAAGAATCTTCATTCTGGAGACTTAATGGAAGGCACTGTGGCTCAAAAGAGTGAATGAGGCGAGATGGAATAAAAGGTCATGCCAGAGAGGTAAATGGTGGTTTTGAAGTATCTTGAGATCATGATAATAAAATAAATACATTTTCAAACACGCCCGTTTGGTTTAGCATTATAAAAAGTATATTATAATTCTGGCAATGAGGAGACAACATTTGCATCCTTACAAATTGGAACTACTATTTTAGAAAGCAACTGAAACTGACTAATCCTCAGAAAAGGAAAGGAGCTGAGATTAAAAGTGACAATGGAGGGAAGGGGAAGTGGGTTAATTCTGGATGTATTTCAAAGATAAAGATGACAGAAAGTGTTGACAGACTGATTGTGAGGTGTAGAATAAAGGCAGGAGTCAAAAATGAAACCAAGATTTTTGGCCTTAAAAACTAGAAGAATGGAATTGATATGGGGAGAATGCAAAAAAAAGCTGCCTTGGAATTATACATGCTGATTTTAGATGGTATCAAATCTATAAACCTGTCCTTGTCTACACTTATCTATTTTTCTTTCCCTCCAGTTATTAAAAGAAAAAGATG
The DNA here is from genome assembly GCA_029593785.1 of Cabassous unicinctus. Taxonomy (NCBI): domain Eukaryota; kingdom Metazoa; phylum Chordata; class Mammalia; order Cingulata; family Chlamyphoridae; genus Cabassous; species Cabassous unicinctus. Next base: position 29,358 of record JAQZBX010003906.1, read on the forward strand.
TTCTAATGCTAATATCTCTGCTTCTATTCTGGATCCCATCCCTGCCCATACCCAAGAGTCAACAATCTTTGAATTTGCACAGTATCTTTAGAACCCTTCCTAGCTCTACTTGTGCTTTTTCTCTGTTCCTCTTCAGACTCTTGTGAAAGAATTTTCCCTTCCTGTTTCTTAAGCATCAGTGTCCCTCAGGATATTCCGAGGTTCTCCTCTCTTGAAAGCCTCTGAATTCCTCCTGGGAGGTCCCACCTTCCCCTTCCACCATGTCTGTATCTTCAGTTCAAACCTTTGTCCCCTGTTTCAGTCATGTTCTCTTACACTTAGATATGTACTAGACATCTGCCCTTAGGCTTCTCATAATCTCACTGGCACCTCAAAGTAAAAAATGTTCTCCAAAATGGGAAAATCTCATTCCCCTTAATGCTCTCTCTTAAGCAAGTAAACTTCTCCAGGTTTTGAAGTCTGATAAAAGGCACTTCTCTCTAATTCAGTTTCTCAAGTCAAAAGAAGACCTGAACTTTCTTCTTACCCTCTATACCTAATCAATTCAACTTCATAATTTGAGGAGGAAATTGGCAATGAATGAAGACAGACAATGACAGGTCAGGTTGTTCTAGGTTGAAGTTTGACCACCATTCTAAAGGAAGGATTTTATTCCCATTTTTCCCTTTAATATAGTAAATACATGGATTAAGTTTCCTAAATTTGTCTTACTCTTCTCAATGATTGGTGATTGTTTCATCTGAACATACATTGATACTTGATGTTGGACATCATGAATCAGCCCATGTAATTACATTCATAAAATTCAAATCACAGCAGGAGTCATAGACTATATATGAATGGATGTGTAATTTCAGGAGAAAAAGAAACTAGAAGCTTTCTAGTACTTTGTTTGCCCTGTAATTTACATTTCACATTAGTCATGTAAAGTGAGGTCTAGCATTCCTTTTATAAGCACAGAGTTATTTTGCACAGTATTTTACAAAACTGTATAGAATTGTATATAGAGACATAGAATTTTTAAGTAAATTGCCCCCAAATTATACATTTTGAAAGTCATGGGCTTGAGTTAAAAAATAACTTCTCCAAAATCTATTAATTTCTACTACATCAAAATACTATATGTGTTTTCTTATTTCATGACTATTGAATCTTTCATTTCAAATTGATAGCCAAATTAATTTATTATTATATTTTATTGTATAAATTATTAAGACAGAGGATGAAGAAAGGCAGTTAACATCTGGTGAACATAAGATTTTTTATCATTTCATTCATTCCTCACAATAGTATTATTGTTGCCATCATATTTTACAGAAGAGATAATTGATTCAAAGAATATGTTAGGACTCTTTTAACAATTGACAGGGAAAAAAAACTCAGATAACTTAAATAAAAATTATATTCCCTAGGTTTATGTGATTAAACAAAGAGTAGATAGCTTAGGAAGGGAAAGAAGCAAATAATGTAAAGGGCAGGAAAATAGCTAAGCTTCAGGAACAACTGGTTCCATCACAACTCTCTCGTGCTCTCTATCCCTCTCTCTTTCAGCCCTGTCTACTTCTGCATATTGGCTTTATTCTTTCAGACAACACCATCTTTGACCTGACAACTAATAGTTTTGTCATCAGCAAGAGATTTATTCATTTTCAAATTCTAGTTTAAAAATCTTTGATTAAGAATTCTAATTGGCATGTCTTGGTCACATGACCATCCCTTGATGACTCAGTTGTGGGCAAGAGCTTGGTCTACTTGAACTGAGTCACTCCAATCTAACTTCATGGTTGGAGAGGGAAGTAGGCAGGGTAAAGCCAGAGTATGTCCTTACAGAAGAGTAATAATTTGCTGAAGATTATATAACTAGTAACTTGAGGGGCTTAGATCTCAGGTCTGTGTATTTCAAAACCATGCCCCTTCAAACTTAAGTCTACTGTCTTCCAACATGAATCTTGGTGGGGGAAATTAAAGAAAAGTCTCTGATTTTGTTCCATATTTCAAGTAAATTTGTATTCCCTTTCCTTCTCCAAATTCATAGATGTATAATTCACTGAAACTTAATGGATTATGTGTCTTTACACATAAACTCACAAAACAAAAAGAAAAACTTTTTCAGATCTTGTATTCAGATTTGAGTTTAGATATATATGGTCCTTATACATTAATTATAAGTATTACCGACTCAGGAACAAATAACATCACCCAAAGAAATTACAATTTTTAAAGTATTTTACTCTTTCTTGAACAATTATTACACTTAGCCTTTGGGAAAAATTAAATGTATGCCATAAAATGCAAAACAAGTTAGGGACATGGTTTTTCCATTCCTGACTTTCATATTTCTTCTCTCTGGAAATTGTTAGAGATAATAATTTGTTGAAAAACACAAAAGGGCCAATTTGGTTATATTTAACTAAAAACATATTTAAAAACTGGACATTATGAGCAAAGTATCTTTGCAATGTAGTATAATATATTCTCTCTTAAACATTCAGCCACTCTTGGGTTTATAATACACTTATGAACTAAACTATTCATTTGATCACTTGACAAATTAGACTTAGAGAAAAAAAAATGCAGCTCTCATGTTTACAACATATGTTCACAGATTCATTAAGATAAACCTAACACTGATTCTGTGAGGTAAGAGAATAATTCATGTATGACTTTTAAATAAGTAAGTTTAGGATCTGCATGAACTGACATGATGATACAATAATATGATTGATAAAAAGATACCAAGGGCCAAGATAGAGAGCTTGTTTGTTTGTTTTTACCTTAATGACAAACATTAGTGGAAAACATGGAGGTTGTTATACAAGGTGGGGATAATACTGCCACAATAGAACACAGTTTCTATTTAATATAGAAACTGACATCTGGTCTTGAGGCTATTCGCAGGAGCTTTTAATACCCTCACAGCATTCTTTCACAATGCTGGACATTCTATAATTTTTTTGAAGACCACCTGTAGGTAACACTTTCATGAGTGTGTACTGTGAGACAGAATGAAGCAAATGTCAAGTTCCTATAAGCATCTGTCAGTATGTTCAGGCTTTAGACCCCTCTTAGGTCCTGTCTGAGGCTCAAAGGGACAACATGATCTGGGTTCCTTTTCAAAACATAAACATATGAATTAGGATTCATCCTTCGGGTTTCTGATTCCAAATTAGTACTATTTTCACTTCACTGGTTTGCCCTACTTTTAAAAGGGAAAAAAACCCACCTTTGACAAGATTCTTCCTTTATTATAAGAATAGGCACCTAGAAGAAAAATATGATTTCTCCATAATTTCTCAGAGAATTAGAGGTAGATTGGTGTCAGTTGCTCTTCAATAAGGATGTTCTTTCCATAACTTGCTGTGATGGTCAGACTAATGTGTCAACTCAGCCAGGTCATTGTGCCCAGTTGTTTGGTCAAGCAAGTACTGGGCTAATTGTAATACAAGGACATTTATGGACCTCAGTCATCAGTGAGCTCATTGCATAGATGGCTGATTACATCTACAATCAAACAAGGAGATTGCCATCAGCAATGAGTGACATTTTATTCAATCAGTTAATGCTTTAAAAGGGGAAGTGATTTCAGCATTCAGAAACAATTTTCCAGATCGACTTCAGACAGCCACTGTCTCCTGGGAACTCATCAAGGACCATCCTCGGAGCCCCTGATTTGCAGTCTGCCTGCAGAATTTGGACTTGTGCATCCCCACAGTCACAAGAGAGAATTTTATAAAATCTCATACTATTTACAGATATCTCCTGTTGATTCTGTTTCCCAGGAAAACCCTGACTAATATACTTGCTTTGTACTATAGAGCCCTCCATTGGCTCTTTAGAAATTAAGTACCAAAGACCCCCTATGTACAATTAATAATAACCCTGTATGTGTTTCTGGAATGATGATGTGCCTGGAGCCTATATATGACAGTCCTGGTAAGCATAGAGTTTAAACTACTTTTACTTTCACAGATAATTGTCTTGGTTATGACCATCAGGATGGATGATCTTGTATCTGTGTTGCTGTTGTTTCTTAGATGAGCTCTTTTAACCTGGTTTAGCTAGAAGAAAGATGTATTGAAACTAATAACAAAAAGAAGATGAAAAGAATGAAAAAGGAACAAAGTATTAGGAACAGCTGTCCAAATCTCATTTTTCATTCCCTTTGTGATAATTTTGCTTATAAAAGAAGAATAAGCATTAAAACTAAAATTAAAAAAACTGTACTGGAAGGAAAATGAAAAGAAGCAGGTTGCAATTATGCAAAAAAAAATCATGGACTTCAACATCAGAACAACGTTTTCTTCAAATCTGGGCTCTGCTACTTATCAGCTATGCAATATTTAACAAGGTTGTTCACCTTGCTGTGTCTCAGTTTCTTCATCTCCAGCCTGGGTTCATTAACATATCTTTACAGGGCAGTAAAGAGAATTAAATGAGAAAAGGTATCTAAGATAACGCTGCATGGCACAGAACAAGGATACAACAGACAACAATATACTTCCTTTTCTTCTTCCTCATCATTTCCAAGCAAAGTTTTCTGCATCTTTCAACATATTATGACTACAAAAGAACGGTGGAAGTAAGTAATGGTGAAAAAAAAAAAAAAAAAGTAACCCAAACCCACCTTCTTGTTGGTCTGGCACCAGACTGAGCTTTCTTTTGAACAATATTAGATCAGTTTAGTGTCACAAAAGAAGTACTGCATTACCCAACCAGGGTTGAAATGATGCGTTCCTTTCCTGCTGTTGAAGCCAGCCATTCCTGGAAGGGCAGTGCTAAGAACAGGAACTCTCCCATTTCCTTCTTCCCAAACTAAATATTTTGCATTAAACACTGCCAAGCATAGTTAGAAAACATTGCTGCCCTGTCAAAAACTCTGATCTCTTTCTCTTATGGAACAAGTTGCACTCAAACTCTAGTGAAAAAGTTCAGGATGAAGGCAATTTCAGTATTAAATATATTTGACCATTTAAACAGCTCTACATCAGGAGTAAAGAGTAACCAGTATAAATTTGAGTAGGAAGATGTGTGCCCACCAATAAAAGATAAAAATAAAAAAGAAAGACCACCTTATGTGTTTGTCATTTGTCCCTATTGAAAGGAGTTCACACTTATTTTAGATATTTGTGGAGAAGGTAATTAAGGATTAGGAAACTTAACCAAAAGTCATGATAATTTGTAAGATGAGCAAATGAAATCATAGAAGAAAGGAAATGTTTCATCATAATACACCACAGTACAAAACAAGACATAATTTTGAACCATAATTGCATACAACAAACAAATCCTTAAGATGATTGATATATAACCACATTGGGTGAATTGGGATGGCCAAATCTAATGGGGAATGATGGGGAAAGTTGACGGATAAAATAGTTATCTTTCATATTGAGAAGTCAGTAGAGAATTTCTCTATGAGAAAAATAAAAAAATGCAGTGTCTTAGTTTCCCAGCTTCTAAAAAAAATGCTATACAATGAGATGGCTTAAACAACAGGAATTGATTGACTCATGGTTTTGAGGCTAGGAGAAGTCCAAAATGGAGGCATTAGCAAGGTGATGCTTTCTCCCAGAAGACAATGGTGTTTTGGAGGTGGCTGCAAGCAATCCTTGAATCTTTCCTTGGCTCTTCTGTCACATGGCAATGCATATGGCAGTGTCTTCTCCTTGCTTTTCTGGGCTCTGTTGACTTCCAGCTTCTGTTCTTCCCATGGCTTTCCCTCTCCTCTTTTTCTCTCTCTTTATATATATATGAATTTAATTCTGTAGAAAAGAGTCCAGTAATCCAGAACAAAGCCCAACCCCAATTCAGTAGACCATACCTTAACTGAAAATAACATTTTAAAAAGGTCCTATTTATAATGGTTTACAAACACAGGGATGGATTAAGAATATGTTTTTTCTGAGTTACATAATTCAATATACCACATGGAAGATACTTGTATTATTAAGAAATACCGGAAAGAATAGCTATTATAATTGAAAGCAGCTGCCTTTGGTTAATGGGAGTTGGGATGAGAAAGAGGAGTGTTTTAAGCCTTGTAGTGCTACTTGACTTTTCAAATTAGGTATGTATGTTACTTTGATTAGAATGCAGTGGAACAAAACAACACAAGAGGAAATGCTGTGGAGACCAGACCTGCAACAAGGTCATGTGCATTGTAGGGTACAGAGATGAGATCTGCTGTCAGATTATCTTGATATGGTTTTGAAATAATGACCTTGCACATGTAAACCACTTTCCAGATTACAGAGCACTTATATACACATTGTGCAATGCACACATTTCCACACACCCCCACATACATCTCTGTGCATTTTCACATTGCGTTTTCTTGACCCATGCTCTTTCTCCTTTGTGCAATGTCCTTCAACTCTTCCCTACCTGACAAACTCCTACTCATTTTAGCATCAAGGTGATGCTAAAAACTTCTTTCTGTAAAGCTTTACCTCTCACAGCAGAATTAATTATTCCCTCATCTAAGACTCCTATAACATATCATGGCACCTCCACTCTCTAGCACCATTAGTAGCTCACCTGTTTGTCTCCCCTGATAGACCGTGAACTACTCTTGAGTAGGGACATGTTTTATTCATGTTTGTGACCTTGTTACTTTTTACTGAATCAGGCCTAATACTAAGCCTTGATTCATGCCTGCTAAATTAATTAGTTAGAGAATCATTGAATATTCAAAGAAGAAGGTAAGGCAGAAATCATTAACTACTTTTGGCAGGTGAAGAAATTGAGTCTCATAGTGACTAAGTGTCCTATTCAAGGTCACAGAATTAGTAGCTGTGAGATGACTTTTGGTCTTTGACAAACTTCACCTCTCACACACATAAAATTAAGGAAGGAACTGTTCATCAAAAATATAACCATGATCTTCCACCCAAGTCTCTTGGTACACCCATTAGGCACAGTATCAAGGTTTAGTTAAACAAGGGAGCTTGTCCCTTATGCTCTTTGTTCTATTCCTGGCAGTTAAGTGTCCCATTGTAGAGTCAGCCCCAAGGAGCCTTGGGGCACCACAAAGCTAGTGGCTTTTGCTTCCCTGCTACCAGGTCTCACAGGGTTCAAGACTAGGGTAATCTCTGCCTAGTTCCAGCAGCCCCAGGCTCCACACTGACAAGTGAATGGTAATATGTTTCCAGGATGTTGAGTTTTCTTGGGAGGGTAAAACCACAAGGGCACAGAGAAGAGGAGTTTTAAGAAAAAATCACAGGTGTTAATTTGGACCACACTACCCACTATTATGTGGAAAATAATAACTCTTCACACATAGACTCAGGGTTTTTACATGTTCTGCCTTTAAGTGCATAAAGCTTATTCATCAAATGCAGAGCTTTAAATGGAGTGAATACTTCGAAATCTAAAGTTTTCTAAGAGCAGGTGTGATTGCAGCTGCTCAAGTGCTGGCACTCAATAAATGTTAATAGAATGATTAGAGGCTTAATAAGAATAGCAATGAAAAAATTTTTCTAAATACTCATTTAAGTCTTAAGCAACACAAAATTTCCATGCCAAGTTTTCCATATCAATTAATCTCAAATAGCTTTGTTTTGATTTTCATCAATAGGACTATGACTCCTTAAAACAGAAATTCAAGCAATATGCTCTCAGAACAATTTTGTCCAAAGAAGTTGCTTTCAAAGCATTTGTTAATTTTATGTTACCCTAAATTGAGTGAAAAATTCTTGTGATTCCATTTACGTTTTTATCTCCCTTTGCATCATCAGTAAGAGGACTCCATACCATTTTATTCCTAAATTAAACACTAGGGGAGTTCTCAGGACAGTTTAATTGGGGAAAGGGTAGTTTATTAGTCAGCCAAAGGGGTGCTGATGCAAAACACCAGAAATCGGCTGGTTTTTATAAAGGGTATTTATCTGGAGCAGAAGCTTGCCGTTACCAGGTCATAAAGCATAAGTTTCTTCCTTCACCAGAGTCTGTTGCCATGTGTTTGTGCAAGATGGCTGCAAACATCTGCTAGGGTTCAGGCTTCCTGGGTTCCTTTATTCCAGGGGCTTGCCTCCCTCTGGGCTCAGGCTTGCTTTTCTCCACAAGGCCAGCTGTAGACTACCAAGCAAATGGCTCATCTCTTTTCCAGGAGCCTTCTCACCTTCCTCATGACCAAGCTCCTCTGTGTGCTTACTTCCCTGGGCTCCAGCATTAAAACTCTGCATCTGAACTTCAACTCAAAACTCCAACTCTGTCCTTTGCCATGTCTTTTATCTTTGATTCCCCACCCACCAAGGGGCAGGGCTTAATGCCCTACTGACATGGCCCAATCAAAGCCCTAATCATAATTTAATCACGCCCAGAGGAATGGACCAGTTTACAAGCATAATCTAATATCTATTTTTGGAATTCATAACTATATCAAACTGCCACAAGTAGTAATATTTATTTAGTGTACTGTATGCACAAAATGCCATGTTAGATAACTTACAAAATGTCTTGTTTAATAGATCTCTAAATTATTATGCAAGTATGAACATGCATACATAATGTGTATGCATTATAAAGGCACAATGATCTCTAAATTATTTAAAATACATCTTTTGTAGTAATTACCCATATCTCATCATGAAGTTTATATGAATCTGGAGCTAAGGGAGAGATTATATGAAGAGGTCAAGGCTAGAAATATGAATGTGGAAGTCTTCAGCCTGTAGAGAAGTATTAGCTTATTATGGCAGTAGTATACAAACAGATTTGTCTCAGCTTGCCAGGAATTATATAACAAATACTACAAAATAAGTTGGCTAAACAGTAGAAATTTATTGGCTCATGATTTGGAAGGCAAGAAGTTCAAAAATCAAGGCATCAGAAAGGCCATGGTTCCTCCCCAAAGTCTGTGGCATTCTGTTGGTGGCTTGCCACCCTCTTTAGGTTCTTTGCTTGCCTCTCGGCCTCCTATCACATGGCTGAGCCTCTCTCCTGGCGTCTGATCCTTTGGTTTTTGCTGAATTCCCGCTGCTGGCTCCTCTCCCTGTGTTTTTCTCTCAATAAGGTCTCCAGTAATATGGATTAAGGCCCATCCTCATTCAATTGGGATGCAATTAAATCAGATCTTCCAAGATCCTAGTCATAAATGAATCCATGTGCTTACTCACCATAAGACATTCAAATACAATATTTACAAATGACTTCACACCCACAGGACAATGGATTAAAATTAAGAACATGTCTTTCCTTTGGGTTTGTAATTCCATACACCACAACATTCATATTGTTAATGAGATACATGTGCAGGCTTACATGGTAAACCATCAAACTCTACTTTCCAAATGCTCCTCCCAACCCTCCCAACTACCAGTTCCCTTTCTTGATTTAAGAGACTCATACAAATTTATCATTCATCCTTTTGGTCATCTTTCTATACATTAATAAGTATATTCATTAAATAATAGATAATAGATCAATATGCCTAATTAACTTTTTCAATACCATTTTTTCTTTTATTTTTCAATATATATTTTTGAAAAAAACATGCATCCATATTTTCAACTAAACATAACAATGAGCATTTCTTATATCATTAAACATTCTGCAAAATTATTATTTTAAGCAGTATGGCATATGGTATACCCATTTTGGACGTGTTTATTGTAAAATCTTTTATTAAAATGTTGAGCTGCATCTCTATGACATTGCTTTTCAAAATTTTGAGCCTTTTATACAAAGAGACAAATTGCTCTTCAGATAGGATTTACCAATTTATATTGCTATGAATAATTTTCCTGACTGGCCACTTCCTTTAATTTTGTTATCATTGAGTGTCATTATTCTTTAATCTTTGGTCAACTGATTAGTAGAAAAATATTACTTATAATAGAATACTTCATCTTTATTTCCTTGATTATTGTCAAGGCCAAATATTTTACATGAATTCATTTAACATTTGAATGTTTTATAATTTTGCAAATTTAAATTGCTTTTGTAATTTACTCCAATTTTTAAATTGACCTGTGATTGTATTTCTTGTCAATTTGGTTGGTCTATGACTGCATTCCTATTTCTCCTTGAGAGATATTAACTTTTTGTGAACCATAATTTTTCCTATAATTTCTAAGGTAATGTATTTTTTAATTTTGACTAGGATGATTTTAAATGCAAATATTTTCAACCCTTTTCTGGTCAAAACTTCATTTTTCTCTTTGTTTGCTTTTAATCTTAGAGAGTGATTGTTAAATCAGGAAATATTTACCTATCTACATATATTGTATTTTGACAAACACACAGCTATATTTTACCCCATCTGGAATTTATATTGGAGTATGTTGATGTTCAATGGTTTTGTTAATTTTCTGTTTGATTTTTAATATTTAGCCAGTTTTCTCCACTTCATGTACTAAATAATCCACACTTTCTTCTCAAGATTTTTCTGTATTTTCTAATTATATATTAAGTTCTTACATGAAACAGGACCTGGAGGGGCACTTAAGCAACCCTTCTATCCATCCAGTCTGGGACCCATCTTGGTCATTTAGCTTATTTTTTATTTTAGCTATAAGTTATTGAAGTAAAATTTATATACACTGAGGTACACATAAATTGTACCATTCAATAAATGATGGCATAGGTATACATACTTGAAATCATCAATACAATCAAGATAATGAAGATATCGCCCTTAAAAATTTTAAATCTCCTTGTGATATTTCCCTGATGCACCCATTTCTACTGCACGCTCACCCCTACCCAGAAAACCATTACTTTGTTTTCTGCCTCTATAGATTATTTTGTATTTTCTTGGAATTTTATATAAAATCACACAGTTTGTTCCTTTTTGTCTGGCTTCCATAAGTCAGAATTATTTTGAGCTTCATCTAGACTGTAGCATGTATCAATAGGTCATTCCTTTATAGTAATACATTGTTTTCCATTGCCTGGATACTGATGGACACTTTGTTTACCCATTAAACTGTTAATAGACATTTGGGCTGTTTCTTTTTTGAGGCTATCATGAATAAAGTGCAAGGAACATTCAACTTGAAGTGGTCAGTCTTTAAAATTTTAGGCTATTTGTAATATATATGTAGTGCTATCACATTACGGATTTAATTTGAATTTTTCTAATGACTGATGGTATAAGGCATCTTTTCCTGTGCTTATTTGCCATTCGCACGTTTCTAGTGAATACGTTTACCATATTTTCTCTGATCCCTTGTTCCTTTTTTTTCTACCATCTTTTGCATTAATTCAAACTTTTTCACCATATCATTTTATCTTTTATGTTGGCTTGTTAGTTATAATTCTTTATTTTGTATTTTAGTGGTTTATTTAGGTTTATATCTTAAATGTATTACTCTCTACCTTCAAGTGATATTGTATTACTTCAGACATGGTATAAGGATTTTAAAATAGTATATTTGAGATCTCCAAACTTTTAGACTATTGTTGCCACAAATTTTATTTTTATATATGTTACAAGGCATAAAAAATATTATATTCAAAGTGATTTAAATAAAAATAAAAGTATCATATATTTACCCATGTAGTTACAATTTCCTTTGCTTTCTATTAATTTATGTAGATCCATATTTCCATTTGATATCTTCTTCTTGAAGAGCTTGCTTTAATCTTTTTTAGACTGTGTGTCTGCTGGTAGAGATTTTTTTCGCCTATTATTTGCCTAAACATGCCTTTATTTCACATTCCTTTTTGAAAAACATATTTGCAGGGTATAGAATTCTAGGTTATCAGATTCTCCCTTTTAATTTTTAAAAGATACTGCTCCACTGTCTTCTGACTTGCATTGTTTTTGCTGAAATTTATCTGTCATCTATATCATTGTTTCTCTGTGAGTACCTAATCTATTTTCTCTTGTTGCTTTTAATAATTTTTAAATTTATCTCTAATTTTGAGAAATTTGATTATGATGTGCCTTGCTGTCACTTTCTTCAATTTTGGTGTGTTTGGATTCATTGAGCTTCTTGGATTCTTGGGTATATAATTTTCATCAAATTTAGAAAAATCTCCACCTTTATTTCTTAAATATTGTTTTCTTCATTCTTCTTTCTCCTTTGAGGCTCAAATTATATGTATATTAGTGTGCTTCCGATTGTTCCTCAGCTCACTAAAGTCCTGTTCATTTTATTGTTGTTTTCTTTTTCTCTCTGTGCTTCATTTTGGATGGTGTCTATTGCTCTGTCTTCAATTTTGCCAATCTTTTCTTCTTTAATGTACATCTTCCTGATGATCTTATCCAGCGTATTTTATTTTCCTTCAGATATTGTCACTTTTTATCTCTGGAAGTTCTATAGGTAGGATATTTTACTTTTCTTCCATGTTTCTACTTAATATTTTAAACATATAGAATACATTTGAAATAATTGTCTTATTACCCTTGTTTGATAATTCTAACATCTGAGTCAGTTCTGGATCTGTTTTAATTGGTCTTTCTCCTCAAAACAATTTGCTTTTAACTTCTTTGAAAGTCTGCTAATTTTCACATGAATTTTATTTTTTGTAATTAAGTGTATTTTTGTACTTCTATAAATATAACTGTGGTTTTTTGTAGAACACTATTAAATTCTTTGGAACAGTTTGATGCTTTTCAGTATTGTTTTTAAGATTTCTTAGGTGTGAGCAGAATTGTGTTTACTCTGTTCTTGTTAATCACTCTGAGAAAAGAACCTCCTGTGTGAGTTCCTTCTATGAGGTGAGATCCAATGCCCCATGAATCATGCAGTTTATCCAGTCTGTCTGGTGGAAACAGGCACCACATCTGTCTCTGTGTGAGTATGAGATCCATTCTCTAATCTGTCAGATTTGTTGTTGCTGTTGTTTTATTTTTGCTTTGTTTTATTTTGTTTTGTTCTTACAATCTCAGATAGTTTCCTCACATGAATGTTGTGATGGTTTGGAGCTCTGTACTCCAGGAAAATAAATAAATAAATAAATAAATAAATAAACAAACTATGTTCTTAAACTTTATCCATTCCTTTGGGTGTGATCCCTTTGTGAGACGTTTTATGAAGTAACTTCAGTTAAGGTGTGGTCTAACTCAGTCAGGATGGATATTAGTCCTATTACTGGAATCCTTCACAAGCAAAAAGAAATTCAGACAGAGAGGGAAAGCCACAGAGGGAGCATCCATAAGCTGAACATCAACAGAACCTGGAAAAGAAAGGAGAGGCCAGAAGAAAACACAATGTGCATTGCCATGTGACAGAGTAGCCAAGGACCGAGGATCACTGGAAGCCAGCCCCATAATGCTCATCTTTGGGAAGAAAACATCACCTTTATGATGCCTTGATTTGGACTTCTCCAAGTCTCAAAACTGTGAGTCAATAAATTCCCATTGTTTAAGCCAAACCATTCCATTGTATTTGCTTGAACAGTCATGGAAATTAAAACATGTGTTCACCAGTTCTCAGTTGAATACTCAACAAGGACTGTGTTTGGATCTCCAGAGTTCTCTTTGTATATAACTCTGTTTTCTCCAGTATTCCATAACATGAACTCTAGTTGTTTATTTCTCACCAGACTCTCAACTCCTCAACTCATGAAAACTTTCAGGATTCTCCAGAGTTCCTTTTCCCTGCATTATAGTCTGTAAACACTCAAGGCAAAAAGCTTGAGAAATAACAAGGCTTGCCTCATTATTTTCTAATTCTCAGATGACTGCCCTTTGTTGTATGATGTCCAGAGTCTTAAAAAGCATATTTGCACATGTGAACATTTTTCAGTTGTTTAAGACGGTAAGAGAAAATCACACCATGGTGCTCCATCCAAGATGGAAACAGAGATGATTATTGTAGTATTCAAGAGGGAGCATTCAGAGAAGCAAAACTGACAACACACACACACACACACACACACGGTGGTTTATTATGGAAATCTGCTCACATAACTGGAGATTGGAAAGTCCGAATTCCACAGGGCAGACCATAAGCTGGTAACTTTGGTAAAGGTGATTCTGATACCTGCACACCTGAATGCTGTAGGTCAGGCCACAAACAGGAAACTCCTATGAAAGTGAAGTTGTTTTCCTCAGGTTGAAAAAAAGGCAGAGATTTTTTTAATGACTGTTGAAATTCTCTGTTCTGCTTTAAGATCTCTGATTGAATGAGAAGCCTCCTATCCTTGCTGAAGGCAATCTTCTTTATTGATTGTACATGCAAACAGCTGGAGAGGCAATCAATTGACTATAGATTTTCATCAATCTATGAAATATTTTCACAGTAACAATCAGTCCAATGCTTGTTTGATCAAACAACTAGAGACCATAACCTAACCAAGTTGACACATGAAATTAATCATCACACTTATTAACTTTCTTTTTTAATACCAGCTTTATCGAGCTATGTATCACACATCATATAATTTACATATCTAAAGGGTACTATAGCCAATCTGGATACATTTTGTTTCTTTTTATTGCAGTATTGCCTTGGGACAATTAGAACCTCCAGGACAATGTTGAATTCTTGTTTTATAAGTGGTTCTAGAAAGAAATATTTAGTGTTTCACCATTAAGTATGATGGTTCTGTGGGTTTTTCATAGATGCCTTTTATCAAGATGAGGAAGTTCCCTTAAACTCCAAGTTTGTTGAGTTTCTGGAAAATTGTTAGCTTCTAGCTTAACTTGTTACTCTAATGAAGCGCCTCTTCTTAATTGTTTACCACAAAAATTTCCATGGTTTTTGAGAGTGTCCTTAGGCTTGAACTTCCCCACATTGTTTCAAATAAAATCATTTCCTCTTAGGAAATCTTCTGAGCTCTCTGTTCTTATGGACTGCCTTTCCCTCTTGACAAAATTTCTGAGTTCATATTCTCAGAGTTAAACATTCATGATTGATGACCAAGGCACTGGGTGGATGCAGCAGTCTTATAGCTTCTGGTTTGGAAACTTCACCCTATAAATGAGTGGCATGAGGGTGATCTGGGCCTCAATATTCTTGGCAACCACCCTATGAGTGAGGTCAGGGTAGAGGAAGGGATCAGTAATATCTTGGCCACACTTGTCAGGAATTTAGCCTTGGCAACTCTAGTGGGGAGTTGAGAAATCCATCACATGGCATTCTACTGCCCTAGTTTCAAAATATATCCCAAATCTCAATATTGTTTAATAGCTGTACTTCATTCCAAGCCACCATCATGTCTCACCTGGGCCACTGGAATAGCCACCTACCTTATGCCCCTGCTTCCACTTCTGTAATTTCAATACCTACTCACTACAAGCAACCAAAGTGGTATTTAAGAAAGGTAATTCAGATTGTTTCACTTCAACACATAAACTCTATAAGAAGCTGTGATGGTTAAGTTCATGTGTCAACTTGGATAGATTATGGGATCCATTTGTTTGGTCAAGCAAGCAATGGCCTCATTGTTACTGTGATTTCCTGTAGATTTAAATCATTAGGAAGTTTATTGCTCCTATGGCTGATTGCATCTACAATCAGCTAAGGAGATTGCCTTCAGCAATGAGAGAAGTCTCATGCAATCAGTTGAAGATCTTAAAAGAAGAATTGATGATTTCAGTAGTCAGAAGGAAGAATTTCCATATCTCCTTCAGCCAGCCAGCTTCTCCTGGGGAATTCATCGGAAACTTTCACAGGAGTTCTCATCTTGCAGCCTGCCCTGTGGAATTCAGACTTGCACATCTCCACAGTCACTTGAGACAATTCCTATAATAAATATCATACTTTGTCGGTTCTGTGACCTAATTTTAGCCTAGTCTACAAACTCATCTTATGTCTCTCTCCATGCCTCTTGCATAAACTTTTATCCAGTCTGGAATTCTTTAAGCTTCTAGAACTTGATGATCAATTTCCCTCCTAAAACTTTCCTGTTCCCAGTTTTTATGGCTGGGAAGATTTTCCCCTAGCTAACAGTATGTTGTGTCTTTATTTTGTATTTCTGATTTCAGCTTAATTACCATCACCTCAGAGAGGTCTTATATATACTGTTTACCAAAATTAGCCAATGTCCCAGGCTCCTTAATTTTCCATTTTAGATTTTTGGTTCTTTCCTTCATAACACACATACCATTATATTTTTTTCTCTTTAAAGACGTTTTAGATTACATTGAATTTACATCAAAAATACAGGGGATTCCAATATAAACCACCCTGTCCCCCTTGCACCTTTTCCCCTAATAATAACATATTTCATTAGTGTACTACATTCATTACAATTTATGAACAAATATTGAAGCATTGCTACTAACCATGGTCTATAGTGTACAATATGGCTTACACTTTGCACAGTAAAATTTTATAGGTTTTGATAAGCTATATAATGGCCTGTATCCATCATTGCAATAACATGCAGAACAATTCCAATGTCCCAAAAACAGCCCATGTTATACCTGTTCTTTCCTCTCCCTTCCCTCAGAAACTCTGGTGACCATTGTCTTTATATCAATGTCATAAATTTTTCCATTACTAAAATAATAATAAGTATACCTTAGTCCATAGTTGCATTCTCCCTTATGTTTCTTCATTCCTCAGTCTTGAGGATTTGGGGATGGTGATGCCCTCTCTGCTTCTGATTGAGAGGAAGTTTAGATCCCAGGGAGAGGATGGATGGAACAGTCTTGCTTGCAGTTGTAGATGCTCTTTGTTTTGGGGAATAGGAGTTGTCCATCATCATCTTTCTGCTAGTTTTCCTGAGTGAGTCTGATAAACTGGAGAGTATCAGGGTTCAACTGGCATATAAACAGACCAAAAATTTAAGTCTCTAGGACATGTATTCAACTGGTATAGTGCTAATAATAGGTTCAAATAAAAGGGGCGGAAGTACCATGTGTAGGGAACTTATAAATGAGTCTAACTCATTTACATTGAGGAGATAGGTTAACATTTATTCCAAGGTAAGGCCCACCAATGGGATGTCAATTTTCTGGGGTTGTCTGCCCTGCCTATAGTGTCTAGATGTCTCTTGAGCCCTCAGGAACACCCGTACTTGATGTATTGTTTACTGTGTCAGTCAGTGAGATTCTCTTGAGACATGCATAAGTGTAACCTCTGATATGACCTCCTGAATCACTTTGAAATCTGTTAGCTGTGAAAACTCATTTGTACATAATATTTCCCCGTTTTGGTCACGGTCCCTTCCCAAATGCACCACAAGTTGGCACTTGGCAATAACCTCTCAGCACCAGGGAGGTCCACACCCTGTTAGTCAAGACCCACATCAGGGGGAAGGCGGTGACCTTATATGCTGAGTTTGGCTTAGAGAGAGGCCACGTTTTAGTAACAAGATGAACAAGATGGTTTTCAGGAGGTAGCTCTTAAGCAATTTATAATACTAGGCTAAGGTTCAATTTTATGAGAATAAGGTTCATAAGTACAAGCATTAATATCAAGGGTCTAGCATATTGGTCTGTCCTCTTTCTCTAAGCACTGCCTATGTACTCTAAAGATTCTTGCTACTCTATTAGAGAATGCAGCAGGACTCCGCAGGATGGAAATTTAATATATTGCTGATTATTGTATGGGTCTCCACCAGAGATTATACTCATGGCTACATGAACACATTCATATTCCATAGAAGCATCCTTATCCACAGATCCCCCCACCATGGACACTCTGCACCAGTGATCCTCCCCTGCCATAGTTGTAACTTTTCTGTAATCCAAAACCTCCCCAAAATAAAGCCAAAAACTTTCTTGCATTGTGCCTAGTGATGCTGAGCATCTTTTCATGTGCTTTTTGGCCATTTGTATTTCTTCTTTGGAAAAATGTCTATTCAAATCTCTTTTCAATTTTTAAAATGAGTTATTTGTCTTTTTATTTTCAAGATGTAGGATTTCTTTATATTTGCTGGATATGAGATCCTTATCAGATAAGTGATTCCCAAATATTTTTTCCTATTGAGTAGGGTGTCTTCTCACTTTCTTGATGAACTCCTTTGAAGCAAAAGAGTTTTTCATTTTGAGGAGGTCCCATTTATCTGTTTTTTCTTTCATTGCTTGCCCTTTGGGTGTAAAGTTTATGAAACTTTTCCTACTACAAGATCTCACTGATACTCCCCTACATTGTTTTCTAGGAGTTTTATGATCTTGGCTCTGATATTTAAGTCTTTGATCCATCTTGAGTTAATTTTTGTATAGAGCATGAGAAGGTCAATATTTAAGTCTTTGATCCATCCTGAGTTAATCTTTGTATAGAGCATGAGAAGGTCATCCTGTCTTATTCTTTTCAGAAAGTATATCCAGTTCTCTCAGCACCATTTGTTGAAGAGACCATTTTTCCCCATTTGAGTGAGTTAGGTGGCCTTGTTGAATATCAGCTGACTGTATATGCAAGGATCTATATCAGAGCTTCCAATTAGGTTCCAATGTTCAGGATGTCTATCCTTGTGCCAATACCATGCAGTTTTGATCACCGTAGTTTTGTAGTATGCTTTAAAGTCAGGAAGCATGATTCCTTTGTTTTTTTCTTTTTCACAATGTCTTTGGCTCTTCAGACTCCTTGCCCTTCCAGATATATTTCAAAATTGGCTTTTCCAGTTCAGTAAAAAATGCTGTTATAATTTTTATTGGGATTGAATTAAATCTGTAAATCAATTTGGATAGGACAGATATCTTAATGATCTTTAGTCTTCTAATCCGTGAACTTGGAGTATCCTTTTATTTATTTAGGTATTCTTTGATTTCCTTTAACAATGCTGTGTAGTTTTTTGTGTACAAGTCCTTTACATCTTTAGTTAAGTTTATTCCTAGATACGTGATTCTTTCAGTTGCTACTGTAAATGGATTTTTTTTCTTGATTTCCTCTTCAGGTTGCTTTTTATTGGTGTACAGAAATGTTATTGATTTTTACATGTTGATCTTACTTTACTAAACTCGTTTATCAGCTCTAGAAGCTTTGTTGTAGAGTTTTCAGGGCTTAATATGTATAGGATCATGTTATCTGAAAATCATGAAATTTTTACTTCTTCCTCTTCAATTTGGATGCCTTTTATTTCTTTTTCCTGCCTAAGTCCAGTTTTTGCACTTTCACCTCTAGAACATAGCTTAGTGTATGAATATACCTGGTTTGATACATATTTATGAATAAATGAATGAAGATGAGGAAGGGATGCACATATGAATGAATGAAAATCACACAGATATAAAATAAGAGCTATAACTTGGGTGTAAGTAGTGTATTATGGGAATCACACAAGAAGACTATCTAGTTCTGCAAATTTCTTATTCATCTTGGTATTTTTTGGGAATGGTAACAATCAAGAGTTTAACAAACACATGCAATGGAAAAACATTTGCTTTTAACTGATTGGAAATTTGATAGGTGATTATGTTAGAAAGTTTTATGAAATAACCTCTTCTCCCAAACGTACTTTTAGAGTTATGCTTACAATAATAACTTCATTGTAATCTAGATGTAAGAGAGAACATAGACATCATTCTATCCAATGATCATCAAAGGATGACTTTGTCTTAAGTAAATGGTATATGGAATTGCCACCAAGATATGATCTATGATTTTTATATTTGACCCTAGAGCCCAACAATGTACTTTTCAAAGAATAAAAGTTTTGTAACATTTTGATCAACCTTAACTGCTTTCTAAACTCAATTTAACAGAAATAAAGCTCTCCACATGTGTCAAGACACAGCTTGTGTCTTCTCCCTGCTCATAAAATTTATCTTTAAAGTTCAACGTCTGTTTCTATGTTATTTCTCTTCACTCAGGTGAATAGATTCAACAACTAGAGGTTAATTCAACAGGAGAAAACAGAATAGAGTCCAAATACTGTTATATCTGTCCAATTCTATGATTATTTCTGGTTTGACCTATCACCTGGTAAGTCTGAATTGAAAACAAAATGATAGATATACCTTCAGAATGAGTATCAAAATCCACCCAGGGGAATAAGTGAGACTTTTAGGTATTTATGGAATGCCTCCCATGGCTTATTGACTCATGATGTTTGGGGTTTGGGAACTTTCTGCCTAAATTGGTAAGCAGATTTCAGCACTATCTCTGCAGTAGTCAAGTCATCGACCCTGAATAATTTTGTGCTTTCAACATTGATGTGAGATTTCTTAGTCTTAGAAGGAAAGAAAGAAGAATGGGAAAAAGGAATCTCCCTGATATAGGTAAAGAAATAACTGAGAAGTTAAAATTAGACAGTGAAATAATGATAGCAGGAAGATTAATAATAATAGCATGTGCATCGATTTAAATTTCACAAAACATTTATATGTATTTCATTTGATTCTTATATAAACAAATAAAGATTATTCTCATATTATTGTGAGATAATTTTACAGATAAAAAAACTGGGTGGAGTTAAGAAAAATATATGGAATTAATTATTAGATTACCAAGTATATGCTAGCAAAGTCTCTTTCAGTAAATATCTCATGATAGGCAACTCAGGTCTCAGTTGCCTATCATGACATGACTCTTGGGGATGGGCCACCCTAGCACAGAGGAATTATTACCAAGCTCCAACTAGTGATGCATTTGGAAAAATACCTTGACCAAAAAAGGGAAAAATTAAATACAAATGAGTTTTTACAGCTAAGAGATTTCAAAGTGAGTCGGGAGGTCATTCCAGAGGTTACATTTATGCAAGTCTCAGGAGGATCTCACTGACAGCCACAGTAAACAATATTTCAAACATAGGTGCTCCTGAGGGACTAGAGATATCCGGATACTGTAGACAGGGCAGACAACCCCAGGAAATCAGCATCGTGTTGGTGGGCCTTACCTTGGAATGTATGATAACTATCTCCCCAATGTAAGAGTTAGACTCATTTATAATTTTCCTACACATGGTTCTTCATTCTGTTCATATGCTGGTTGAGCCCTGAATCTTAGCAGAGTTGCAGCCAACACCTACACTCCAGTTCATCAGACTTGCTCAGGAAAACTAACAAAAGAATGATAATGGACAACGTCCATCCCCAAAACCAGAGAGTATCTACAACTGCAAGCAAGACAGTTCCATCCAACTGTACCATGAAAGCAAAGTGGGCATCACCATCCCAAAATCCTCAAGACTGAGGAATGAAGAAACATAAGGGAGGAATGCAACTAAGGACTAAAGTAGACATTATTATTCTAGTAATGGAAGAACTTGTAGCATTGATATAAAGACTGTGGTCACCAGAGGTTCTGAGGAAAAGGGAGAGGGAAGAATTGGTGTAACATTGGACACTTTGGGTACATTGGAATTGTTCTGCATGACATTGCAATGATGGATACAGACCATTATATATTTTGCCACAATCTATAAAATTGTGCAGGGCAAATTATAAAGCATAATGTAGACTATAGACCATGGTTAGTAGCAATGTTCAATATTTGTTCATCAATTGTAATAAATGTACCACACTAATGAAAAATGTTGTTAATGGGGAAAAGTGTGGGAGAGGGAGCGGGTGAGGTATATGGGAATCCCCTATATTTTCTATGTAACTTTTATGTAATCTAAAGCTTCTTTAAAAATAAAGAAAAAACACTGTTTATAAGTTATTTTCCCACTGTCACTGACCTAATAAACTGTGTTAAACTAAATTTTATGTCTTAAAAGATTATGCAAACTTTACTTAACCTCATTGTCTCCCCTATAAAATAACTATCATAATAATCAATTTGAACTGCCATTATATTTCTTTGGTATTTTGTATTAGAAAAAAATTGTTAGAAGGTAGGAAATGAAGGAAAATTCAGATACGCGGTCTATCAAGGAATAAGCATTTATACATAAATTCTAGAAAGGAAATTTCTTGTTCTAGTTCCCTAAATAGAAGAGAACTGTTCACTATCCCTGATAAAATGAAAATCAACAGTTATGGAGTTATTTAAGTAGGCTAAGCATGGTTTAAAATATTTGCAAGCCTTATATAATTTAATCTTTATAATGAATACTTTATTATTATTTTAAAGATGGTTACACTGAGTATATGGTTTAGAACATGAGTACAAATTTGGGGGATCCCAAAAAGCATAAGGTTGCTCAATATCCTACAAAATTCAACTCTGACAATAATAACAAGATTACTGGACATAAATTATAATGTTGATTGCCTACTAGATATTAATGTTTGCTTTAAACAATTGTTATCCGCATGTAAACATAGCCAAGGAGCTATCGGTTATGGACCATGTTTTTCTGATATGCTTTGAGATCAGCTTTCAAATTGAAAAATAATTATTAAAAATAATTTAGACATTCTTTCAACAGTGAACCTTAAACTCACTGATGTATTGAGTTGTTCCCATATCGTGGATTGAAATATACTAGTGCATTTCTGTTCATTGTTTTCCTCATTCTTTCCCTTTCTTCTTTGTGGTATGGACCAAAAAGATCATGGAATCAAAGAGGAGAGGAGTGATTTATACTTTTAAAAAGAATTATGGAAAGTAACACAGAAGAAGTGACCATTGAGGTAGGTCTTGAAAGAAGAGTAATATTTTCCAAATGCCAGAAAGAAACCATGTCTTATTCATTGCTATCTTCTCAGGGTCTGAAACAGGACAGAATAGGTTGACCAGCTATTGATGCAAAAAGTGAAATGAAATGAAACACTAAGTATATTGCATAATGTTAGCAAAAGGGCCTAGCATAGACTATCACATATCCTTGAACAGCCTTCATAAAGGATCTTTCCCACCAACTAAGTTTTGGTTGTTGTCCATTAAATTCAATAGAATTTTTAAAGTATGTTTTACCTACAAGCTGTGAGTCCCTGAGGGCAGAGATTAGGTTTTAATCAATCCTGTGTAATCAGTGCCTAGCAGAATGCTTGGCGTTGAATTGGAACTCAGTAAATGTTGCAGGAATAAATCAATGTCTCCGGACTTGCACTTCACAGTGCATATTAAATTACTGACTTTCAAGTTATTAATCCAGTCCAAAGAGCAAAAATTAATGGAAGTTCTTTCACGTGAAGGATACTGTGCTAGGGAATGAAATACACCAGGAAATATGGAAATCACATGACTCAGATATAAGAAAAACAATCACAAATAAAAAGGAAAAAGAATTTAAGGCATAATAAACATTATTCCATGTTGATCCCAAAGAACTTTCCTTTCCACCTGTTTTACAATTTTTTTAGCTTTTACTGTATTCTTTTTTTGCTTACAGATAAAAAATAATACATCATGGAATTCCAAAATTATAACTGCATATTCAAAGTTGAATTGTAATTTCTTGAACATCCTTAGAAATTCAACAGCTAGTGAATACTGGCATGGACACTCAATAAATAGAAATTCATTTGGTCACAGATCATGACAAGTTACTTAGCAAAAGAGTAAATAAAATGTCAGATTATTCTGCTGATGTTACCAGGAATCATATATGCCATTCATTTAAAATCTTAATAAAAATATTATTAACTCAGCAATTTAGAATTAAAGATGAAAAACACAATCTACTTCATTTTTCCATATTAAAATATGCCATAATAGTTATAAGTGTGAGCATCAGTGCCTATATGTAAGTTGCTTTAGTTGTAAAAGCCAATTAATCTCTTTCCCTACCTAGCCAGTCCATCACTTGGCCAGGTCATGTAGTCACTTGATTCACCTGGTGGCCAGGTGAGAAAGTAGGGTAAATCCTGAAGGGAGTACATGTTAATTTGCAAGGTAGTGGCCTCCACATTGACTTCACACACGTGGGGAGTGCTAGCCTACAGGAGGATGAAGTGGGCCACTTCTTCAATTTCAGATGGTTTAGGTGAATATTGGGTTTCAAGGTTCTTGAGTGCAGTGACTGAACGGTGCCCATTCTGAGTCTTATTTCCTCCCTGATATTGGCATAGCTGACTTGCTAAGTTTGAAAACTTAATCTTCTCTGGAGCTATGCCACCATTATAATTAAGTCCAGGGCCTGATGCTCAGCTATATCTGCCCTTTGGCTTCAGGAAATAGGTATCTCTTTATATGCCACTAAGGAGGCCCCCAGACTTGCAGGCTTTGTTTTAATTTAACAATTAATCCTCCTCAGCTTTTCATTGTTTTTCTCCAATGCATTAATATATTCCACAAGGGGCATTTGATGTCACAGTATTTGAAAGTGTAATTTCTCCAGAAACTCTAGAGTACATTAGACTTAGGTGACCTGGAAAATGTGCTTTTTTTTCATCCCTCTCAGTAAAGAGAATCAGAAGACTATCACATTCGCAAGTGATGTGAAATACCTTTATGATCTCCACCTTCATCACAGTGTAGTGTAGGGACCTGGATCATCTTACATTCTGAAAAACATGACTGTTCCACTATATCCGTGGCATCATCCATTTAATAGAATTGCATGAGCAGACAAGAGGAGATAAACCCTACAAAGATTCAGGTCCTGACGAGTCAGTAAAGACTTTAGGGATTCACTGGACCCAGGCATGCTCACTGATCCACTCCATAACTAAAACAACAACAACATATTATTGCTTCTTATACTTCCTACTACCAATAAAGATGTACAATGACTGACAAGCCTCTTTGGGTTCTGGAGGCAGCACATCCAAACCTAGGAATACTGACCGAACCTATTTTCCTCAGAGTATGGAAAGCTGCCAGCTTTGAGTGGGTCCCAGAGCAGGAAAAGGCCCAGTAGCAAGCACAAATTGCAGCAAAGCAACCCTGTCACTTGTACTATATGGCCCAGCAGACCCTATCATAGAAGAGGTATCTCTAGTAAGAAAATATACTCTGTAGCGTTTATGGCAAACCCAAATAAGAGAGTCACAATGTACACCTCTAGGTTCTGAAGCAAGGTCATATCATCTGCATCAGTGAGTTAGCCACCTTTCAAAAAATAATTCCATGCAAGCCTCTAGTCTCTAATGGACACACCACCTGACTACAGAAGAGCATGGAGCAGAATGACTAGGCCAGCTGAGCTCCCCAGCTAGTCACTGTCTTTCAACCCTGAGTATTGCAATGAAAAATACAGTTATTAATTTGATCAGTAA
The DNA here is from genome assembly GCA_029593785.1 of Cabassous unicinctus. Lineage (NCBI taxonomy): Eukaryota > Metazoa > Chordata > Mammalia > Cingulata > Chlamyphoridae > Cabassous > Cabassous unicinctus. The sequence continues at coordinate 54,250 of JAQZBX010003906.1, forward strand.
GTCATAGTAGTCATTTTTGTCTAATGGCCTTTTAAATATTTTTAATGATCTTTAACATTTTATATTTATTTTTGACTATTTTTTTCTTATTTTGGAAATTTTGTTTTTGATTGCTTTACTAATATACATATTTTTTATTGTTTTTATATATTAAGAATATTAACCCTTTGTCTAACTTTATATTCTATTTTCTACCTCCAGCTTGCCATTTGAATTTGAATTTTGCTTCTATTGTCTTTGAGCAGAGAAAAATGCCCTTATTAATGTTTATAGAGTAAATTTATTTGTCTTCTTCCTTTGATATCAGTACACTACTTTAAGAAGTCAAATTATTAGAAAGAGTTTTCTTTTAAGGCTAATGCCTATGCATCATAAGAAATTTGGAAAAGATATATAATGATGGTAAAACTCTTCACATTCCCCAAACCTGAAAACCATCATGAAAATATTTTAGTCTATTTCTTTTCCCATATTTTTACTGTTTGCTCTGCATACTTTAGTAATACCACGTGTACAATTTTCCCTTTCACTTTTTTCTCTCAACATTTTCTTATAGTGTTAATACTGGCTGTGTTTTGTACCACTAAGGAGATTCACAAATAGCATTGTTGGAAAAGTAGGTTGCTTCTAATTTCCCTATTATAAATAATGCATAAACTTCTTTGTATATACTCTCCTCTTTCCCCAAACAGTGGATTATTTCCACAGGATAAATTCAGGCAAAATGGCATTTTAAGTCAGAGTGTGAGTCACTTAAGAATCTTAATGTGTATTGTCAAATTTCTTTAACAGTCTATCCTTCCAATGAATGTATTAGTATTTGCACAATTTCTGACAGCAGAGCCTACTGATTTAAATGGTTGTGTTTTACACTTTGGGCCATACACACAAATATATGTACACACACAAGCAACTCTCACTTATGATTTAAGTGGAAATTATAGTGATGTTTGCCTCCTTTTGGTTATAGTTCACAGTAAAGAAAAAGTAAATTGGCCCTTATGAGTTATTGATTGGAAACAGGGTATCATTTGTCAAAGAAGTCATTGGCCTGAATCATCAGCAACTGTACAAACACACATGCACCCATCACAGATTTTCTGTTCATGTTCTGTTATGGAAACACAAAGGCTTATTGATTGCATTCTTGAATTAAAGCTCGGCTCCACAGTTGCAAACATGCCATTGCCTATAATACATTTATTTGTGAGACTTGTTTAACTTTGTAGCTAAGAAAATCAATGTGCAAGACCCAACTAGACTGACCTTTAACAAACTAAATAATCTTCTATTTATTTTTTCTCATTTTCCCCTCCAATCCTCATATAGTTTTAGTATTGTTCTTCTGGAGTCTCATGACACATGGTACTTAGGCAATTCCACAAAAATTGTATTAGATAGTTTGGGGTAAAGACAATTTGATTGAGATAGTAGGAGGATGGGCTATTTACACAGGTTGTATTAAGGGCTCAGTGCAGAAAAGCTCTATGAGATATTAGCTGATGCAACTTTATGCATCCTCATTTCTCTTTCTCTCTGCTTCCTTGCTCTGGAAAATTGTTGTCTGCCTTTGATGGAGTTAAATACGGCAGCTACGTTCAAATTTTTTATTTAAAGTCAATTAAAATATGAGAATGCTCTCAGGTGACAAAAGTGTATGTAAATAGAACCCATCCAAGACGTCTTCAAGAAGAAACACATTATAAATTAATACTGTAAACAGCTGTCTTACATGATATCCACATGTTCTGGCCTTTGCAAAGCACTTTTAATATCTGTAAAAAGTCTTCCTAATTGTCTGCGTATCCCTACTCAAAGCTGTTGAGAGGGGATATGGATGAGAGAAAGGAGAGAGAACATGAAGAAACAAGCCATTTAGAGGTTTAAGAACATCAATATGACGGGCATAGGAAATATGAGGAGCAGAATAAGGGTGCTTGGCCTCAGTCACTCTTTCTTTCGATTCTTTATTCATTCATTTAATACAATGGGCACTGACCCCCAGCCAGAAACTGGTTGTCTGTGTGCTTAGAGCCCAGCTGAAGAAGCAGACATATAAGGAATAATGTGTCAAGGCTTGGGGTTGAAGTGTGTACGGTGTGTTGTAGGAATCCTTAGAGAAAAATGACCGTGATTAGCAGAGTTGAAAAGTCTATTTAAGCTCAATCTTGAAAGATATGTATACGTTGGTTTTGCTGAGAAGGTGGAGAAAGGAGTCCAGGTACAAGGAATACTCAGTGTTTTAGAGGATGCTTTGGGAAGTTTGAAGGTTATGGAGCTGGAATGAATGTTCTACATGTTGTGTCTTTAAATCTAGTCTCAAACAGCATCCAGTCTTAGTCATACCATTTAACTCTTTGGCAAAACCTTCAATGACTTCCATTTCATTCACAATTAAAGTCAGCTAACAATGGCTTGTGGACCCAAAGGCTGGCCCCCTCCTTACCTTCTCATTCACTCTAATGGAGTCACACTGACCTCATTGCTCTTCCTCAAAAATTAGGTAGCCTTCAGCAAAAAAGTTCCTCTCTCTGGTGCTTCACTTGCCTGGAAAGCTCTTTCTTCCAAATCCACGTCACCTGCTCATTCCCTTCCTTCAGGTCTTTGCTGATGCACCATCCAGTTTTCACTGACAAACCTATTTAATTTTGAAAGATGCCTTTAACCCAGAAGCCCCTTTCCCTTTCCCAGCTTTACTTTTTACCATAACATTTATCACCTTTTAACATACTGCATATTTTTAAAATTTGTTCATTTTCTGTCTCCTCTGATTAAATGGTAAGCTCCATAATGGCAGGTAGTTTTGTCTGTTTTGCTCATTCTTGTATCTCTGTTACCTAACTATCTCTCAATAAATATTTGTGAATGAAAAAATATCATTCTTCTCTAAAATTGGGATGTATAAAAGTGAATCTAAGCCTTGGATACTCCTGTGTTCATTAAAATTTACCACCAATATTCAGAATATTTATTAACTTTTATATGAAAAATGTTGCAAAATTATAGTTTCTAACTATTTCTAAAGAATGCAGTTTAAGAATTGCAAGACTTTTACACTGCTGCATCCTCTACTCTGTGACTTAATGGCAGGGTGGTAATCTCTCAATCTCAGTATCCTCACCTCTAAGATGAGGGACTTTGATTCCAAGTCTGAAGACTTTCTATAGCTCTACCTGCTCTCTGCTTCCTCAGTGTGGTCTCTGAGGTGAATCAAGTCTTCCACATCCTAGAATTCCACCAATGGATAAGAGAAATTGTGGGACAAGAACAAAATGGAGTCCTTGAGGTTAAGTAATGGTGACCCTGGGAAAAGATTGGCAATTTTGGTGTATAAAATACAGGGGGGAGAAATGAAGGAGAGATAGTAAACATGATAAGAAGAGTCAAATATTTCTTCTTTTTTGGCTATTCTCACTTTTTATTCCTCTCTTTTATCCCCATGTGGTAAAGCTGCTAATATTTGAAGAAAAAAATAAAACAGTACGTGACAAGGAAACTCAGATATGGATCTTCCTCTTCAGCCTTGAGGGATATTAAGACTTTGGCAAGAAGCACATCCACTTTTGGCTTTACCATATAGTTGGTTCAGTACCATACTGCCTAGCAGTGCTTCCTAGCTGACTGAAGTTTGGAGTTTGGGAAGTGTGAGAAGGACTAGAGTGAGTTCCTAGAGAAATAGAATTTAGATTATGCTTCTGTTCCTCTGATTCAGTGTGGAGAAAAACAAAACAAAACACCACTGCTTCCTTTCCTTTTTCCTATTCAAAGAGAAAAGTTCCAAAGAAAGACCAGAAATAGACACAGAGGAAAAGGCTTTTCAGACTGACCTCCATTCTAGGGCTCATGCTGTAGTGAAAAACGATGTCCTTAAAGCCACGCATGGTCTAGAACTGCTACTAGTTTGGGGAACCAATAGCAGCTGTGTGTTAGAGGGTAATAAAACCCATATGCGGGAAACGGATGTGGCTCAAGTTATTGGGCTTCCATCTACCATATTGGAGGTCCAGGGCTCGATTCCCAGGGCCTCCTGGTGAAAAGCAAGCTGACCCGTGTGGAAAGCTGGCACAGCAAGATGATGCGACAAAAAGAGACACAGAAGAGAGACAATAGGAACCATGGCCGACCAGGTAGCTGAGGTGGCGCAAGAGATTCAGCACCTCTCTCTACTCCACAAGGTCTCAGGATCAGTTCCTGGTGCCGCCTAAAGAGAAGACAAGCAGACACAGAAGAACACACAGCAAGCACAAAACAACAAGGGGGGAGGGGAAGAAATAACTAAATAAATCTTAAAAAAAAAAATCCATATGCTTATATGGCTCATGCATTAAGCACAGGGGTAGTAGGTTAGACAAGTTGTCTGAGATGTAGGATTTAGAATTTAAGTCACACAGGAGCATTTACCTTCATGAGCTGGACAATACAGAACAATCTTTATCCAAAAGCAAATAAGAGTAACAACCATGTTAACAACTGTCACTCAAAAGTGAGCACCACCCATGTGCCAGATACCTGTAATGGAAGATTTACATAATTTGGTCCAACGTTGCTAAACCTTTTCTCTAAAGAACCAGAGACTAAACAGATTTTGCAGCCCATACAGTCTCCGTTGCAAGCACTCAACTCTTCTGTTGTGGCACAAAAGCAGCCAGAGATAATATGTGAACAAGGGGCATGACAGTATTCCAGTTACACTTCATTTACAAATAAAGGCTAGAGGCCAGTTTGGGACCATGGACCATAGTTTGCTGACCTCGGGGTTAGTTCATTTGATAGGTATAAGAACTCAAAGGTGTTATTCTTTAGGCCAATTTATTGGTTAAAAAAATGGGTCTCAGCTAAGACCAATAACTTATCTGGGAATTGGAAAGGCCAGAGTTTAATTCATATCAGTTTGATTACTAATGCCTATGTCCATTTCTTTCAACTGGATTTTCCATTCAGCCATGACAGTTGAAAATGTATTTCCCACCATTCCCTCCCCTTTTCCACCAAAGGAATCACTGGACTCAGAAAGCATGTTGTTTCATAAGCTTTTATTCAGCCACAAACTTCACTAGGGCTCCTAAGAGGGATCGAGTGTCCTCTTTTTCTCAAGTGTAATCCTTACCCCCTCGGGGGACCAGAGATTTCTGCTAACTCTGAGTCTTTGCCCTGTCTTGCTTGTTCTATCTACACTGAAAGCCTGATTTATGAACTTTACCTTCAAACTCAATTTTTTGATACCAGCAGCTTTCTCTGTGTAGTTCTGGAAAGCAAGGGTGTGAGTTTATAACCAAGGATTCACTCATTGAATACTAATCAATTGCAATGAAATTTCTTCTTTCTGGGAAGAAAAAAAAGCTGGAAAGTTGAACTTTAGCCCTGTGGGCCAGAGGAAGCATGAGCAAACACAGCATTTTCTAGAGGGGATAGTGCTGAGCCTAGAAGTCAAGATGCTTGCATTCACTTGCTCTTCTGCCCAAGCTGTGTGGGTTTGAATATGCCAATTGAATATCATCATGATGGAATTAAACAGCCTAGTTTGAAAGAATAGACTTTTGAATTCCCCAGTGTTTTACTTGCTCTCGTCTACACATTGATGGAGATATCACCAGGAACAGGAAGCCTGAAAGGTAGACATATTTTGAGTGAAAGTTCCCAATCTCCCATCTCTTGGACATGAATAGCTCCGTCCTAAAACCTGTCTTCAGGTCCTTTTCCTGGCCATTTTGTCCCCTTCCTCATCAACACCAAGAGTGTTATCCCCACCTTCTACTCTTCCTTAGTTCTGGTTTCCAGGCTGAGAAATGACAAGCTCCCTACACACTGATACCAGGAATTACTTGCTTGGAAACTGTTCCCAGCCTAGGAGAAAATGGCCTTCCTCCTCAAGCTTAATGGCATGAAACATAGTATTCATATAACATCATAGAACAGGAATCAGGTGTAAGTAGTGACCATTCCCTCAAAGACTGTTAGGGTCTTCTGTTAACCTAAATTTGTAAAGCAATCTTTTAGAAATTAGAGTAAACTCTCACAAATACTCAGATACTGCATTAAATAAAGGAGCAATTTTCCAACACTAGCTCCAAAGAGTTAGATTAATATGCAAGCATCACCTCATCCCGTTTTAGCATACTATTTTCTTTAAAACCAAGCAGGGCACATTCTGAGATTGTCACTAATACAAAAAAAAACAAAAAAGCAAATTCCCATCTCCATAGAGATAAATGTGTTTATTTGTACGAGTGGAAGTATGTGGCCAAATATCACTACTTTTGGCTTGGAATGCCATGGTTTTAAATGCAAAATATTAATTTCATATGTAATAGTATAAGCTCAAGGAGGAGAATTATGTGGCTTTTCCCCCACAGATTCTTTTGTAAATTTAAGGCATGAAATGTTCCACTGTCCCTTTCCATTTTTCTGCTTTATATTTCCTGCAACTGCTTAGAGCCTTGTTTTTCCACTTAGAGTCAAAACTGTTTGGACTTGAGTAAGTTAAAACTTTCAGCTTCATAGGAGGATTAGAGTGTCGACTCAGGTATTGGGATTACATACATGAGAGCTTGTTTTTAGAGCTGAAAAATGTGAAATGGCTTATAAAGAATGCTATTATCTTCCTCTAACAAAAGACCTTTCCTTTACCTAATGGATAAAACTATCTTCCAGAGCACTCAAACATGTTTTTAATGCAGGGGTTCTTAAGGGGGTCTGTGGAAAGATTTCAGGGTGTCTGTAATCTTGAATTGAAAATACAAAAAAGACATTCTTGTGGGGATGTGTTGGTATGGGTGTGATAGATTTATTAAATAATACACAGTATTATGGACTTAGTAAGGGGTCCATGGTTTTCACCTGATGGCAAAGGGGTCCAGGGAACAAAAGAGGATAAGAAACTCTATTTTATGTTTCCATTTCTGATTCCCGTTATATTTGCCATTGGGTCTTCAAAATGCACAGGAAGAGAGGAAGCATGAGATCATCCTCTCTGAAACGTCAAATTCCGTAATAGTGGGCGTTATATTGAGTTGCAGCACATTCTTTACAATTACAAAGAGTTCATTTATGCTTTTAATGAGGAAATTGACTTTGTTTAGTGCCTACCATGTGTTTGGTACTTTTGTATATCACACCTGTTATTTCTTACAACATGTATAAGATATTTACTTATGAGAAAACTCAGATAAGCTAAATTACTTGCTTATAGTCACGTAGTATTGTAACAGTGATTAAGAGCAAAACTAGAACTGGAATGCCTGGGTTCAGATCTCATGCCACTACTGGATTTAAATCCCAGTCTGAGGGGCTACACACTGGAGTTGATTGATCTTTCCATATAAAAATGTTGAAGCTCTTAATACCACAAGTTATCATAAAATGAAAATACAATGCATAATACTGAAAAAATACTTTCAACATATAATAGATTACATTTTATTAACAAGATATAGGAGAGCTTAAAATCTAAAACAAACAAAACAAAACTTTTAAAAGACTTAACGTAAAATAAGCAAAGTATATCATTTGATAAATAAATGGAGTAATATAAATAGCTAATTAATATTGTTTTTCAATTTCATTAGTGATCAATGAGAATTTTAAAATGGAACAAGATATCATGTTATTTTATTATATTACCAAAGAATAATAGCTGATATTTAGCTTTGGAGAAAGAACAGGTAAGAGTAATTTTGTCAGAGAGTAATTCTCTAATAATTTTTTATATATACATACCATTAAAATGTGAAATAGCTAAGAATTTATCCTAAAGAAATAATTTAGCTAAAACATCAAGAGGTATGGATAAGGATGGGCATAAAATATTACAGGCATTTTTTAAATCTTTAAAGTCTATAGTTCATAATATTTAACTGGTCAATTTATGGCAAAACTGTATATTGAAATTATCTTCATTCAATACAAATGGGGATTTTAATATATTTATTGATTTGGAAATATGGCCTATATATTCTTAAGTAAACAAGAGCATTTTAAGAGAATGTGTACTGTTTTGGGTAGAAAAAGTATGGCGAAAATATTACTACCTTTAATACTATTGCCACTAACCAATGGCACTCATTGAGGACTGTGTGCTAGATATAATTTTAAGTAACATGTATGTGAAGGTTAGGCTAATGTGTCAACTTGGACAGGTAATTGTGCCCAGGTGGTCAAGCAAGCACTGAGCTAATTGTAATACAAGGACATTTATGGACTTTAGTCACCAGTGAGTTTACTACATAGATAGCTGATTACATCCACATCAATCAGGGAGATTGCCATCAGCAATGAGTGATGCTTTATCCAATCAGTTGAATGCCTTAAAAGGGGAAGTGATTTCAACATTCAGAGAGAATTTCCCAGCTCATCTTTGGACAGCCAACTTCTCCCAGAAACTCATCAAGGACCTTCATTGGACTTTCATCAGAGCCCCTGGTTTGCAGCCTGCCTGTAGAACCTGGACTTGTGCATCCCCATGGTCACATGACAAACTCTTATAAAATGTCATATTATTGACAGATATCTCCTGTTGATTTTGTTTCCCTAGAGAACCCTGACTAATACAATGCATACATTTTCTTAATTAATAATCAAAACAATGTATTGAATGAT